>ML808953.1:214925-243990 GCA_009831015.1 Picea engelmannii | reverse complement strand
GAGATGAGATGCCCCTAAGACCACAAGTAACCTTGCAAGTATTCGACAAATGGGCAATAGACTTTGTGAGACCAATTAATCCCCTAGCAAGGAGGTCAGGAGCAAGGTATATCATTATTGTGACAGAGTACTTAACAAGATGGGAAGAAGTAGCACTAGTAAAACACTGCAACGTAGAGACAAAAACACACTTCCTGTTTGAGAAAGTGATCACTAGATTTGGATGCCCAAGGATTTTGATGAGTGACCAAGGCACTCACTTCATCAATAGTACTATCAAGGCTATGACTAAGGAGTTTGAAGTCTATCATCAAAAGAGTACACCATATCACCCTCAAGCAAATGGAATAGTGGAAGCCTTTAACAAGATCCTAGAGAATGTATTGACAAAGCTCTGCAATGTCAACAGGGACGATTAAGACTTGAAGATACCAATAGTATTATGGGAATACACGACTACATGCAAAAAGTTGATAGGGAATACACCATTCAGGTTGGTGTATGGACAAGAAACATTGGTTCCATTAAAATTTTTGGTACCTAGTTTGCGCGTAGCAGCAATCACCAACATGACAGAATGAGGCGCTGTATTCCACCAAGAAGTACAAAAAAAAAGGGAAAAATCTTGGCATGACAAACATTTTAGAAGGAAGAGTTTCAAGGAGGGAAACCTAGTCTTGGTGTATGACTGTAAATTTCTTCAGCACCCATGAAAATTTAGAATGCATTGGTTGGGACCATATGAAGTGAAGATTGTCACAAATGGGGGAGTTGTACAGTTGAAAGATTTAGGAGGTACAAAACTCAGAGGAATGATCAATGAGAGTTTACTGAAACTGTATAGGTACAGTTGACCACCTAGTACTTAGAAAGTTATCGCGCAGTAAGAAAATATGTATATAGTTTATTATAGTAGAAGGGAGAGAAAATGAGAAAAAAAAATAAAAAGAAGAAAAAGAAGAAAATCCATAAAAATTAAAAAGGGGATAAAAATAAAAACAGATTAGTGCACATGGAGGGCCTTGACAGAATAGACCTAGGTGGATAGAACATGGCACTACAAGAAAACCAATGTTCGAAAACATGACACGCAGAAGAGAAGTTAATAGGTAGAAAGGTACAATGCATAGGAAACACAACGAAAAATGAAAAAGTGAAAATTATCAGTGTGACACAACTATCACTTCTCTGTCCCGCTATAAAATCAAAAAAAGGGGGGAAACCGACCCATTGTGATATTTGCTAAGGATAAGAACACAGAGCCTAGCAGAAGAATGATAGAGTGATAATTTGTGCTACCATTTGTCGATTTGAGAGCCTGTAGTTCAGATTTCATCACCATGCCACCACCGAGGGTTGGAGCGCCAAGCAAAACTAGACAAAACACACAGAGTAGCACACGGGTGCCACAAATCGGAACCAACGAGATGCCCATAGTGGTGGATGTAGACGAAATGCACACATTAGAGTATGAGTAGACCACATTGCATGTGGACGAAGAGCAGGAACCCACACAAGAGCTCAGGCAGCCAGAAGAGGATGTCAAACGAACAAAATCTAATGTGTCCAGGGGTAAAGGGCCACATCAAGAAAAACCAACCATGGGTTCCATGCAGCAGATCCTAGAGCTGGAACCAAATCTTGAAATGGAGTAAGAGGTCATACCATAGGGTTGGGTATCGTCCCCACAAGGGAAAAAGAAGGTGCAAGTAGAAAGGAGTGCACATGGCATACAACGCACGCAGGGAAAACTAGGTACAGTGATGCTGAAGATTCCCAATGGAGTGCAGACCGAAGATAACATGGTAGGAGGAGTCGATAGCTTTAAATACTCCAACCATGATGTCTTTGATGCCATCAAGTTCCTAGATTTGGTAGCACAAAGCTACTTGGAGAGCAGGGGAGAAGCCCCATTAGGCACGCCATTGTTGGAGCCTGCGCAGTGGATCAGGGGACTGTACAACACCGACATCATGAATTTACTAGACATACCATACTTCGGGCATGGGAAACACAAACAGATGTGTCAAACAATTGTTAGCAAGGGTGCACAGAGGCATCTTGTGGATGGATAGGCCAGTGTTGATCAATGTTGATCTCATCGCAACAATTATAGGGCTACCCACAAATGGGGAGAATCCAGAACAATACCTAGAGGACAAAACTAAGGCGAAATTCATCTCAGATGAGATCAAAGCAAAGTATGGCGCAGAAAGGGATAAGTAGGGTATTAGGATCATGAACATCAATGATCCTGTGACAGAATTTGCAACACGGTTGTTGGGTTGCAAATTAATGCGCAAGTGTCGAAAATAAGAAGTTCTTACATGAGTAGTAGCAGTTGTGGCACTGTGCACAAAAGGGATCTTGATGAGTTGGGCCTCATATCTTTTGAACTCATTCCTTGAAGATTGCAAGGATGCACAATACTGGGGCTCTGAGTTCCACTATTCATGGTTACTTATCCTCGTTGCACTTATGGGGTGGCAGGAAACCACATACACTATATCCCTGCCAAGGAGAGGAAAATGTGGCGCAACGGGCTACACATCGTTGCGAAGTACACCAGATCCCAAGACAAAGAAAGACAACAATGACATGTTTTCTCTGTACTTAATAGAGATCCATAATAGCTTGGCGGATACATGGAGGATCTCACCAGAAACTGTCCAGGAGTTTGGATAGATAGAGAATTTCCAGGAATTGTTATCCCCTAGCTTAGGGACAACTAAGGAGATTATGTCTCGAGGCCCACAGGTCCTAGACATGGAGTACCGAGATCCAGATCGACTTGAGCATGGCCCTGAAGGGACCATCCTTTCATTTTTCAGCACCTCCACTTTGTCAGTAGTAGAAACATCCATCACCTCGGCCTGGTCCTATAATAGAGATGGATCTTGCTCCATGAGGTAATGAGTTTGGGTATCATGGTATGTGTCACTCTGATCCTCAAAACCTTTGAATATGTGCATTCGATTCTTTTTTCTTCTAACAAGTGCTTAGATCTTATACTTCTCCACTTGACCATACCTGGGGAGAATGACACGATTCCCTAGTAAGATGGTACCCATAGGGTTTGAGTTTCCACTGGGGGGATTCATGAAAGGACATCATCCTCTCCCACCATACTTACCACTTTTCATCATTTTCCCATTGATCCATCCCATTACACTAGTCCGGGCATTGAGTTGGCCAAATATCTAAGGATTGTACCTTGCCTTGTGGGAAGAAGGGGCTAAAGGCCCAGAGGGTAAAAGTAGCTGGCAAAAGATAAAATCCAAAATAATGAAACCTTGAGATGCTTCTCCTAGGGATCCATGAGAGAGCAATAAAAGGATTCTCAACAAGAAACAGAGGGACCCATGAAAAATAACAAAACAAGACCTAGTTAGAGGATAGGGGGTGTCATCACGAGCCAACCTATTAGGTCCATGGGCATGTAGCAGTATGACACTACCAACAACTGGTCACCATGCCATGGTAGTGGCTCTTAGTGGCATAGCCAAGAGAAATGGGGTCTCATCACGAGCCAACCTTCTCATCTCCATGAAATTCTTGTGGGTAACATTGCTACCACTCATCACCATGCCAGGGCAATGTCCCCTAACTAACCTCTTGAAAGAAAAAGGAATAAGAATAAAAGATAAAAGGCATGAATGGGCTTGGAAACATTTGCATCCATGACAGGTGTATCTTACCCTCTTCAGAGGAACCCACAGGTAAGCCATACATTTCCCTGCTATCACTGCACCCCTTGCCCAGACATCCCGTACCACCTCATCCACTCACATGGCCTAGGTTTGACTTCTCCAAGAAACATCCCACATCCAATGAGAATTAGCCCAATAGGACGTCCTAGCGTTTCCTCTAAACTTGGCTTGTAGATTAGGATAATGTCTTTGAGCACTTGTCTGGGTAAAGGGGGTTTTATGCACATGTTTAATAAACTTGATGATTATATGTGATTGACATTGCTATGATCCCTATGACTTATGAGCCCATGGAGGGCGTATCTGTTGATGTTGTAGGGCCACACCCGATGGACAAGTACCACGATGGATAGGTACACATGGGGAGATGATTAGTTCGAACCTCCATGGCGCTGAAATCCCACTAGATGGATGTTTAGACCCCAACATGGGGTAGAGATAGATCAAAGGATTGCATCAGAGAGAGAGGAGGGCGTTTCACTAGGAGCAGCCTGGCAGGCCTAGACCTAGGGGGGTTGTTCCCTTTCCATTATTATGTAGGCCTTGGAAGGCCCATGACGTCACCCAGGTCACCATGATGTCATCCAACATTTTGGGAGGTTATGGAGGCAGTTGTGTGCCAAGTGGCATGTGTGGCAGGCTCCTGAGGCCCAAGAAGGCCTAACGTTTTGCTCTAGGAGGCCAACGTTGCCCAAAAAGGGCCTAACGTCACCCTAAAGGGGCATGACCTCACCTTAGAAGCTTGATTTAGGGTTTAATTATGACATTTAATCTAAAAACTGGTTATTATTTGTAACTGGCCATGTCAGCCTTTTTCACCTAATTTTGGTCTTTGGTATTGTATAAATAGGGGGAAATCCTCCTTATTTTGGATCATCTATCACTCACACTTGTGTGAGGTTTGAAATTTGCACCCTAATTAGGGTTTCATGACTAAAATTTAGTGCGCACTTGTTGAAGGAAGGTTATTTTTGGTGTTTTTGGCATTTTTCTTGGTGGAAAGTCTACAACTAGGTGATGTGCTAGATTATTCTTGGTGAATGTAAGTAGAATTCTGCAATTCTTCTTTCTTTTGAATGGTTATATTATCTTTTCTTTGCATTTTTCTCAAGATTATGAAATTTCTAGCCTAAACCCTAGGATATTAAGCACATGTTATTGTCCTTATCTCAATTTGTTATCCACCTACTAGATTGTGCCAAGGAGTCGTTTTTCTTGAAGCCATTGCTAGGTCCTTGCCATTGCAACACCCTAGCACTTGTTACTTCATCATAGTTGTCACTTGATTCATTCCTTGAGTTAAATAGGGAGGAAAATATACTAAGGCCTAGGGTTACCTACACATTAGTAGTCATTTTCCCCTAGGATTTGGTGGTTGAATGCTTGGCTTACCAACACTTCATCCATCAACTCCTCTTGTATCTGTCTCTCCCATTATCATCTTGCTCCTTCAACATTTGTAGCCACTTTATTGACTCCATTTTCCCTAAGAAATCACTAGCATGATATCTCCTTTGAGTATTTTGATCAAACAACCTTCAAAACCTATTTTTCAAACAACCTACTAACAACTTCTAACACTAGAATAACCTAACTTACTAACCGTGTTGATTTTGTTACTAAAGTAAGCTACAACCATACTTTGCATCATTAAAAGCATCTAAAAGCATCTAAAAGCAAATGTTAGAGTTGATTTTACATTGCCCTCTTTGCCTCTGACAAATAATAGCATTTTGCCAAGTTTGTGTTATCATGTTTGGTCATTATTGAAACATTATTGAGGCACAATTGTGAAGCTATTGTTATCTATATTTGCTGCTATAAATTTATGTTTACTTCACATTCATATCAGCCATTTTCTTTATTTGACAAAGTCCGAGGTTTTATGAAGTACTAACGACAAGTCTACTTTCAAATATATAGTTTTCTTGTTGCTTTGTTTCGGGCATGTACACCTTAACATATTATCATTTCATTGGTTATAAAACCATACTTTATGATCGATGGTGACTTGTGAGAGGGGATCTTTATCTATCCATTTTGACCTTTCCTTATCAAACCCCCAAGTCACCGGGGACGTCTCCCCTGGGCCTACCACCATAAATAGAAAGAGACATCTTATTGAGGTGACAGTGATAGGATTGTCTCTCGTTTCGCCAATTTGTTTTCCTTTACCTTCTCTTTTATCAAAGTACAAATTGCACGATAACATTTTGGCACCATTGTCGGGGAACACTGAGTCAAACTTCCTCAAACGACAACTTTTTGGTAAGCCTTTCCTCAAGAATCTTTATCTTACAAGCTTACCTAGAGACTCCACTAAGGGTGATTCACTTATCTCTTTGATAATTTCAAGAAGATTATCAGGTGACTCCACAATCCACAATGGGGTACAATAACCCTCCTCAATCCTTTAGAAGAAAGCCTCCTCGAAACTCTCTTGTAGTAAAAACAATCTTTGGAGGAAGTCTTCCTTTAAAAAAAATGTCTAGCACGAGAACTCAGACCAACATCCCAACCCAAGCCAATAACCAAAGACAATGGTCATCCAATATTGTCAAACCATTAGACATGACAACTATACCAGACTACCCTAGGAAAATGCCCCCCAAGTATGAGAAATGGCTTCCTAAGTTCACTAGAAATTATGCAATCAGTGTCGAGGAGCATATGCACATTTTTTGGGTTTTTTTCTAGCTTCATCCCATTAGTGATGATGTTGAAGACTTGGTTATGAATCTTTTCTCTGCCACCCTCCTAGATGGCACAATATGTTGGTACAATAGTCTCCCCAATGGAAATATTAAAACCATGGATAAACTAGAGGAAGTTTTTCTTAAACGATGGAGTATCAAGGAGGAACCCAACATTCTACTGACAAGGTTGATTAACCTTTTGAAAAAAGAGAATGAGACCATTAGAGAATTCCACAATAGGTTTGAAACCCTATTGCAGAAGATCCTTGTAAGTCATCATCCAAATCCTAGTTTCCTTCTTTTCATTTACACCAAAGCCTTTACTGGTCAACTAGGGTATCTCCTCAGAGATAAAAACTCCCAAACGATCCTAGAATCCCAGGAAATAGCCACAAGGATTGAATACAACCTCTTTTCATCCAAAATTGAACCTTTCTCCACCCCAAGAGTCAGAATGGACACTAAACCGAAGATAGTCCACAATACTAAGCCTGCCTCAGACATTAGTGCTAGCTTGGAAAAGTTGCATATGACTATAGATGGCATGGTAAAAAACCATGAACAAATGATGAATAGGATTTTCAACCTAGAAAGGGCCCAACATCAAGCCTTCGAGGTCCCGTACAAAGGTTAATTCCAAAAAGGGAACCAAGTTTTCAGACCAAAGAATGATCAAGAGGTTCCAAATACTTTAGCTCCTACAAATGTGGTGGATTAAAATCCCTGGTGCTTGCAATGTAGTGAAGCACACTGGGAGCATGAATGTCCCTACAACAATGGAGGCCATGAAAAAGTAAACATAATGAACCATACCATAGAGGGCCCCCAGATATGCCTTAATATTTCCCCTGAGGAACATCAAGAGGGTATAAAAGAAGCGGCCAGGAAGGCTAGGATGGAAGTGATAAACAACTTGGACCAAGAATCAAGAGAGAAATTGAAGAAACAATAATTTTAGGTGTATACTAAACAAAAGAATCTAAACCAACCTCTCTCTAAAAATCCTATAGTAGCCCAAACAAGGCCTCCACCTTTGAACGTTCTCCTTCCTAGGAACCCTTCCAAAACCAAAAGAGTGGACTTAAAATTTGACTTTGAAGGGGCACTATGCAAGATTCATGTGACCATTCCCTTAAGAGAAGTCATCAAGGTACCATCTGTCAAGGAAAGATTTGATAATTTCTTCAAAGGATCAGATGGACCAATGGACCAATGGACCCTCCTATCGTGTTACAAGTTGATCACTTTAGGGTCTAGTATGATGAACACCCACCTTTCTTCATGACCTTGTTGATGAATAACAAGAGCCTCAATAACTGCATGTTGGATTCAGGGGCAGGTGCCGACATGATGTACCTCAAGGTCATGCAACAATTGGGCCTAAAAGTCACACGACCTTATAGGAATGTGTGTGGCTTTGAGTCTAGAGCCATACCCACACATGGGGTAATTGAAAATGTGGAAGTGTGCCTTGAGAAATACCCTGAGAGAGTAATCCACATTGACATAGTGGTAGTAGATGTCCCAGATGTGTGGGGATTGTTATTGTCTAGGAAATTTGCTTCAATGTTGGGAGGCACTCTTGAGATGGACCTCACCTACATCAATATACCTTCGAACAATGGAACAATAGGTCGTCTCCTGAATATGCCAATGGCTAGAAACCATGTGCAGGAAATTAATGACCCCATCAAAGATTGCAAGGCACATGAGAAAATCATGGAAAGTCTTCCCGATTTCTCCTGATGATATTCCCTTTGCTACAGAGGAATACTTTGATCAAATATAATGGCCGAAAAGAGAATATTAATAGCAACTACTAGACAGGTATAAAGACAAGGAAGTCAGGGTTGTTAAGTTATTAAAGAAAGGAGAAAACAATGTATCGATTCAGCCATCGAAACAAGAAGTTTTCACAGCAGAATCCCACCCTCCTCCCTCTGCACAGTTCATCAGGGTTGTTCAGGAAACAACCAAGTTCAGAACCATAGAATATAGAGAGGGAGACATAGTATGGATGTGGGATGCCAAGAAGGGAGATCCTACTAATGTCAAAGTGAATACACAATTTTGCCTTGGACCTTTCAAAATTGGAAGAAAGTCAGGCAGTGATGCCTACTACTTATCTACATTGGAAGGAAGAAGGCGTCCATTACCAGTTAGCGAGCACCTCCTCAAACCCCACCAGAGGGGGACTTGAATTCATAGGTAAGTGCAAGTATGTAGGCATTTGCATTCATTGTATATACCATTTTCATTTCATGCTATAATAGTTTGTGCTCACATTTGTACATATGTTTGTTTTCACATTTTTTATTATATATATATGAGTCGGGGGTGATATCACCACCCCAAATGATTAATAATAGTCTTATGTTGAGATCAAGTAGGTCACAGGTTATGCCAGAGATGTTGAGGTTCTCACGCGCTCTATGGTGAGCACATGTCCCCGTGTTGGAGCCAAATGTTATCCCCTAGCTTAGGGATAACTAAGGAGATTATGTCTTGAGGTCCACGGGTCCTAGACACGGAGTACCAAGATCCAGATCAACTTGAGCATGGCCCTAGAGGGCCCATCCTTTCATTTTTCAGCGCCTCCACTTTTTCAGCAGCAACAACATCCATCACCTCAGCATGGTCCTGTAGCAGAGATGGATCTTTCTCCATGAGGTAATGAGTCTGGGTATCATGGTATGTGTCACTCTGATCCTCAAAACCTTTGAATATGTGCATTCAATTATTTTTGCTTCTAACAGGTTCTTGGATCTTATACTTCTCTACTTGACCATACCTAGGGGGAATGAAAAGATTCCCTAGTAAGCTGGTACCCATAGGGTTTGAGTTTCCACTGGGGGGATTCATGAAAGGCCATTGTCCGCTCCCACCATACTTACCACTTTTCATCCTTTTCCCGCTCAGCCATCCCATTACACTAGTTCAGGGATTGGGATGGCCAAATATATAAGGGTTGTACCTTGCCTTATGGGAAGAAGGCGCTAAAGGCCCAGAGGGTAAAAGTAGCTGGAAAAAGATAAAAGCCAAAAGAATGAATGAGAAGCTTCACCCAGGGATCCCTGAGAAAGCAATAAAAGGCTTCTCAATAAGAAATAGAGGAACCCATGAAAAATAATAAAACAAGACCTAGTTAGAGAATAGGGGGTCTCATCACGAGCGAACCTATTAGGTCCATGGGCATGTAGTGGTTTGAAACTACCAACAAATGGTCACCATGCCAGGGTAGTGTCTCTTGGTGGAATATCTAAGAGAAAGGGGGTCTCATCACGAGCTAGCATTCCCATCTCCGTGAAATGCTTGTGGGTAACATTGCCACCGCTCATCACCACACCAGGGCAGTGTCCCCTAACTAGCCTCTTGAAAGAAAAAATAATAAGAATAAAAGATAAAAGGCATGAATGGGCTTGGAAATATTTAAATCCATGACAGGGGCATCTCACCCTCTTCAGAGGCACCCATAGGTAAGCCATACATTTCCCTGCTATCACTGCATCCCTTGCCCAGACATACCTTACCACCTCATCCACTCACATGGCCTAGGTTTAACTTCTCCCAGAAACATCCCACATCCAATGAGAATTAGCCTAATAGGATGTCCTAGCGTTTCCTCTAAACTTGGCTTGTAGATTAGTATGATGTCTTTGAGCACTTGTCCGAGTAAAGGGGGTTTTATGCACATTTTTAATAAACTTGATGATTAGATGTGATTGACATTGCTACGATCCCTGTGACTTATGAGCCCATGGAGGGTGTATTTCTTGATGTTGCAGGGCCACACCCAATGGACAAGTACCCCAATGGATAGGTACACATGGGGAGATGATTAGTTCAAACCTCCATGGGGATGAAAGCCCACCAGATGGATGTTCAAACCCCAACAGGGGGCAGAGACAGATCAAAGGATTGCATCAGAGAGAGAGGAGGACGTTTCACCAGGAGCATCCTGGCAAGCCTAGACCTAGGGGGTTGTTCCCTTTCCATAATTATGTAGTCCTTGGAAGTCCCATGATGTCACCCAGGTCACCATGACATCATCTAGTGTTTTGGGAGGTTATGGAGGCATTTGTGTGCCAACTGGCACGTGTGGAAGGCTCCTGAGGCCTAAGAAGGCCTAACATTTTGCTCAAGGAGGCCAACGTTGCCCAAAAAGGGCCTAATGTCACCCTAAAGGGGAATGGCATCACGTTAACAACTTGATTTAGGGTTTAATTATGACATTTAATTAAAAAACTGGTTATTATTTGTAACTGGCCATGTCGACCTTTTTGACCTAATTTTGGTCTTTGGTATTTTATAAATAGGGGGAAATCCTCCTTATTTTGGATCATCTATCACTCACACTTGTGTGAGGTCTGAAATTTGCACCCTAATTAGGGTTTCATGACTGAAATTTAGTGCGCACTTGTTGAAGGAAGGCTATTTTTGGTGTTTTTGGCATTTTTCTTGGTGGAAAGTGTACAACTAGGTGATGTGCTAGATTATTCTTGGTGAATGTAAGTAAAATTTTGCAATTCTTTTTTCTTTTGAATGGTTATAGTATCTTTTCTTTGCATTTTGCTCAAGATTATGAAATTTCTAGCCTAACTCCTAGGAGATTAAGCACATGTTATTGTCCTTATCTCAATTTGCTATCCACCTACTAGATTGTGCCAAGGAGTCGTTTTTCTTGAAGCCATTTCTAGGGCCTTGCCATTGCAACACCCTAGCACTTGTTACTTCATCTTAGCCGTCATTTTCTTCATTTTTTGAGTTAAAGAGGGAGGAAAATCTACTAAGACCTAGGGTTACCTACACCTTAGTAGTCATTTTCCCCTAGGGTTTGGTGGTTGAAGCCTTGGCTTACTAACACTTCATCCATCAACTCCTTTGTCTTTGGCTCTCCAATTATCATATTGCTCCTTCAACATTTGCAACCACTTTATTGACTCCATTTTCCCTAAGAAATCACTAGCCTAAGATCTCCTTTGAGTATTTTGATCAAACAACCTTCAAAACCTATTTTTCAAACAACCTACTAACAACTTCTAACACTAGAATAGCCTAACTTACTAACCTTGTTTTTGTTGTTACTAAAGTAATCTACAACCATACTTTGCAACATTAAAAGAATCTAAAACAAAATATTATAGCTGATTTTACATTTCCCTCTTTGCCTCTGACAAATACTAGCATTTTGCCAAGTTTGTGTTATCATCTTTGGTCATTATTGAAGCATTATTGAAGCATTATTGAGGCATAATTGTGAAGCTATTGTTATCTATATTTGCTGCTACAAATTTTTG
Source organism: Picea engelmannii (assembly GCA_009831015.1). Classification (NCBI taxonomy): domain Eukaryota; kingdom Viridiplantae; phylum Streptophyta; class Pinopsida; order Pinales; family Pinaceae; genus Picea; species Picea engelmannii. The sequence continues at coordinate 232,287 of ML808953.1, read as the reverse complement.
TTTACTTCACATTCATATCATCCATTTTCTTTATTTGACAAATTCCAAGATTTTATGAAGTACTAATGGAAAGTGTACTTGCAAATATATAGTTTTCTTGTTGCTTTGTTCCGGGCAGGTACACCTTAACATATTATCATTTCATTGGTTATAAAACTGGACTTTCTGATCGGTGGTGACTTGTGAGAGGGGATATTTATCTATCCATTTTGACCTTTCCTTCTCAAACCCCCATGTCACCGGGGACGTCTCCCCTGGGCCTGCCACCCTAAATAGAAAGAGACATCCTATTGAGGTGACAGTGATAGGATTGTCTCCCGTTTCACCAATTTTCTTTCCTTTACCTTCTCTTCTATCAAAGTACAAATTGCACGATAAAAGGCATCATGCCACAACATGTGGTTACAAAAAAAGAAGGATCTAGCCAAGGAGTGGTTGCAGGTGAAGTATTGCGTGACGACGCAGGACATCCACATGGAGGTCAAGGAGTGGCCTGAGTAGTGGAAAGTGCCAACAATCCCAAAGACGATGCCATGAGCACAAATGAGAACACAGGATAGAACAGTCCCTGTGCAGCATACAACCACAAATGGAGCAAGCACCAAGAAAAATACGACATAGGGCCAAGAAGGGGGCAACACTCCCATAAAAGAGAAAACTAGAATGAAAAATCCATCCCAACAGGGTGCTACACAGGGATCATCGCGCGCAGAGTAGACAACAAGGGAAACAACATAACAAGTGCACGCGGAAGAAAGAAAAACATAGACACATGAAGTATAAATGGAAGAAGGAGAAGGGAAAGAGACAAGCATGGACACATAGATGACAGAAGTACCTGAACCAACAAATGCCCAAAGGAAAAGGCCAGGGGAGCAAGCAAATGGCGCCAGGAAGAAAGAAAAGGCCCACAGGAAATAAATGGAAACATTATTGACATCAGATGACGTGGAGCTAATAGCCACGAGAATAGAAGATTGACTGTTCGAAGTATGGGAAAATGAGGAAAACCATCGAGATTCAATTTTGTAACAAGTACAAGAGGTAAAAACTGCGCTATAACAGTTGAGGATCAGGGCGGAATAACAACAAAAGGAGAAACATGTGCTAGTAAGAGAAGGAGCACCTGTCGGAGAGACAATACAAATCATAGCATAGATAAGTACTAACTTTATCATAACACCAGATATGTTGTTCATCGATGAGGAAACAACGCATAAGCCTGTGAAGGACATCGAGACGTTGGATTTGGCGTTGCCCAAGATCCCAAGAAAAGCATTGTATAAGTTACATGTTAGTGTCGCATAGAAGATTTAGTCCAGAGCAAGCTCTGATGTGATGAATCTACAAACAACGCAGGAGGAAAATATAGTACTAAAGGAAGCCATCAGCTAGAAAGGGCAGAAGAAAGAGATAGTGCAAGAAAAAGTGGACGAGATGGAGAACCAGATAAATGCAGTCTTTCAAGCCATCTGAGATGACACAACATCAAAGGAAGCATCTTCGGAGGAGAAGATAACAAAGATAGTGCAGATTTTGAAACAATATAAAGAGTAGATCAAGGAACTAGAGGAGCGTGTAGTACCTACTACTCCTCCAATAGTCTGAGCGCAAAAAGAGCAAGATGCGACATCAACTGCATACAACATTGCACAAAACATACATAGAGTGGCAGAACTGCTAGAAAAGAGCTTCCAACTATGGACACAACTATTAGAGGATGGGCGCCTACAAGAGCTGCAAGGAAAGTAAGATAAATTGCATGCAACAATGGCAGATGTCAAGCAACGATAGAGGAAAATGTCACTACCAGAGAAGATCAAGACAGCCACAGAAATGAAGAACCTTCAGGAAGAAGAAAAAGCGGTGTAGGCATAGAAGATCGCACGATAGGCTCAGTTAGAGCCTCTACAAGAAAAGGAAGAACAATTGGTCGTGGAAATCGACGCAGAAAAAGTGCGCCTCGAACAGATAGGTATGAAAGGGGGTGAGATCTTACGACCACCAGTCACCGCGCAGGTGGTCGATGTCGGCAAGGAGCAGCCAGGCTCAGGAGAAATTCCAAAGGGTAGCAGGTATGTACGAAGCACTGGCACAAATAATGACAGATGTTGGAGTTAGGCAGTGACTCAGGATGAGTAACGATGTCAGTGTTTTGGGCATGTTGGGCACAAGCCCGGTTTTGGGGGAAAAGCGCGACGTGGGAGGCAAATGTGCATGCTGGAAAAGCAACACGTGTAAGGCAGACACACATGCATGAAAAAAAACACGTGCAAGATAGACACGCATGCAGAAGAGGAAAGCATGCAAGGCGCACATGCAAGAAGACCTAGCCATGATAGGGTTAGGGTTTTGATAAGAAGATGTAATAACTGCTAAGGAAAAAAAATGTATGAGTAGGTACCTAGGAGGTCTAGGTTGGGGGTTTTTGTTCCTTTTTGGTTGGTCATTTCTTACTAGGTTGGAAGAAGACGGAATGACTGTAAGTCCGATCTATTTTGTAAGTTGTTGAGCTGGGAAGAGGAAATAGGGTAGATCTTGAGGGTTAGATCACAGGCTGAGGAGCCTGGTGTGATCTAGTCCACCTCATTGTAGATCTCGACATGTTTTGATGGAGAGTTGTAATGTGCATGGAATTTTAGTTTTGGGGAACTGTTATCGCACAATTTGTACTTGCCCAAAATCCAAAGGCAAGTGGACGGTAAATTGGCGTAACAGGAGGTTGTCCTATCATTGTCACCTAAACAAGACACTTCTTTTTATTTAGGGATGAAATCCCAGAGGAGACGTCCCTGATGACCTGGGGTTTGAGAATAAAAGGTAAAGGTATCAAGAAAATTTGTCCCCTCTCACAAGTCACATCGATCAAAAAGTCCCAAAGGTTTAACAATATGAAGCAAAGATATGCTTAAGTGTACCTGCCCAGAACAAGACAACAAGAAAACACTATTTGTCAAGTAACAATTGATGTTAGTGCTTCGTAAAACCTTGGACTTTTCAATAAAAGCAATAAGTTGATATAAGATGAAGCAAATAGAAATTTATAACAACAATGTATATATGATGATAGCTTCACAATTTATGCCTTAAACAATATTCAAAATGACCAAAAAGGTAACCTAATAATAGCAATATGCTAGCACTTGTCGGAAGCTAATAAGGCAATGTAAAAATCAACTTTAATAATTGTTTTTAGGAGCTTTTACTGCTGCAATATATAGTTGTAGCTTACTTTTGTAACAATAACAAGTATGTTAGTAAATTAGTCTAATCTAGGGTTAGGAATAGTTAGTAAATAGCTTGAGGTAAATGGTTTGGGGGTTGTTTTGATCAATCAACCAAGTATGAGGTAATAACCAATGTCTTTAGGGCTAATGGAGTCACTTTTGGAGCAACAATCTTGAAGGAAACAAATGATAATGGGTGAGCTAGAGAATAGAGGGAGAATGGTTGAGGTGTTGGTAACCCAAGGCCTCAATCATCAAACCCTAGAAGGAAAATGACTACTAGGAAGTAGGTAACCCTAGGCCCTAGCGGTTTTCCGTCTTCTTTAGCTCAAGCTTGGGATAAACAAAAGCTTGATGGAGAAAAGGTGTTAAAGTGCTACAATGGTAGGGCTCTAGCACATGCTTCAATGGATATGTTTTCTAGCAAAATCTAGTAGGTGGATAGCTATTGAGATAAGGACAATAACATGTGCTTAATCTCCTAGGGTTTTATACTAGCAATTTTATGATCTTAGTAAATGCAAAGTAAAGATACTATAACCATTCAAAAGAAAGAAGAATTGCAAAATTTCACTTACATTCACCAAGAATAATCTAGCAAATGCCCTAGTTGAAGACTTTCCACCGAGAAAATGCCAAAATACACCAAGACAAGCCTCCTCCAAGAGTTGTGCACTACTTAATTTCAGCCAATAAGATTTAAAGAGGCCGAATTTCAGACCTCACTTGTGTGAGTGAAAGATTGATGAAAAAATACAAGAGATTAATCCCTTATTTATACAATCCAAATGACCTTTAATTACAAAATTAGGTCAAAAAGGTCGACATGGCCAGTTACATCAAATATCCAGGTTTTTACATAAATTTGACAAATTAAACCCTAAAACATGCAAACGAGGTGACTTCATGCCCCGTCTAGGGTGATGTTGGGCCTCCTAGGTGAGACGTTGGCCTCAAGGAGCAAAACATTAGGCCTTCCAAGGCCTCTGGATCATGCCACACATGCCACTTGGCACACAACTGCCTCCATCATGTCCATCTAACGCTAGGTGACGTCAAGAGTCACATAGGTGACGTCACAGGCCTTCCAATGCCAACGTTCAAGGGGGAAGGCAAGACCCCCTGGGTCCAGGCCTGCCAAGGTGTCTCTGGTGGAGCGTCCTCCTCTCTCTCTGGTGCAAGCCTCTGGTATATGTCTGCCCATGGCTGGGGTCTCAGCATCCATCTGGTGGGCGTTTATCCATATGGAGGTCTGAGCTAATCATCTTCCCATATGTACATGTCTATCGGGCATGGTCCTGCAGAAAAAACAAGTACGCCCTCCATGGGCTCATAGTTCATAGGGATCATATCAATGTCAATCAAATCTAATAATCAAGTTACCCAAACATGTGCATAAAACCCCCCTTTTCCCAGACAAGTGCTAAAAGATGTTATGCTATTCTACAAGCCAGGTTTGGAGAGGGTTCCAGGACGTCCTATTGGGATAATTCTCCTTAGGTGTGGGGTATTTCCAGGTGAATACCAATCTAGGTCATGAGATGATGTGGGGGATGTTTAGGCAAGGGGTGCAGTGATGACAGGGAAATGTAGGGCATATCTGTGGGTGCCTCTAAAGAGAGTGAGTTGCACCTTGTCATGGATGCAAATGTTTCCTAGCCCATTCAATGCCCTTTTACTTTTTATCTTATTGCTTTTTCTTTCAACAGAATAGTTGGGGGACACTACCCTGGCATGGTGATCAGTGGTGACAATGTTACCCACAAGTATTTCACGGAGATGAGAAGGTTGGCTCGTGATGAGACACCCTTTCTCTTGGATATGCCACCAAGATCCACTACCCTGGCGTGGTGACCAGATGAATAGTAGTGTCATACTGCTACATGCCCATGGACCTAATAGGTTGGCTTGTGATGAGACCCCCTATCCACCAATTAGGTCTTGAGTTTTATCTTTTTATGGGTCCCCCCTTTTTCTTGTTGAGAAGCCTTTTATTTCTTTCTCAGGGATCCCTGGGTGAATCATCTCAAGGTTTGATCTCTTGGCTTTTATCTTTTTCCAGCTACTGTTATCGTCTGGGTCTTTAGCATTTTCTTCCCACAAGGCAAGGTACAACCCTTTACTAGCTTGGAAAACCCAATCCCTGAACCAATGCAGGGGATAGATCAGAGGGTAGATGATGAAAAGTGATAAGTATGGTGGGAATGGACGATAACCTTTCATGAACCCACCCAATGGCAACTCACTCCTAAGGGAACCAACTTGCTAGGGAATTCTTTCATCCCCCCAGGTATGGACAAGTCAAAAGGCATAAAGTCCAAGCACACGTCATGAAGCAAAAGAGAATTAAATGCACATATTCAAATGTTTTGAGAATCAAAGTGACACACACCATGATACTCGGACTCATTACCTCATGGAGAAATACCCACTGCTACTTCAAAACCAGGCCGATGGGATGGATGCTACTGCTACTGACAGAATGGAGGCGCTGAAGAAGAAGGATGGGCCCTCCAGGGCCAACCTAAAATCAATATGGCTCTCGGTACTCCATGTCTAGGACCTGTGGGCCTCGAGACATAATCTCCTTAGTTTTCCCTAGGATAGAGATGAAATCTGGATCCAACTCAGGGACATGTGCTCACCGTAGAGCGCATGAGAACCTCAACATCTCTGGCATGACATGTGACCTGCTAGATCTCAACAAAAAATGGTTAGTAATCTCTTGGGGTGGTGATATCACCCCTGAATCATATATGATAAAACGAAATACAAGTAAGCAATCATATATACAAATGGAAACACAACTACTCTAGCATGATATACAGATGGTATATACAATGAATGCAAATGCCTACCTACTTACATGTACTTACCTGTGAAGTCAAGTCTTTGCCCCTTAATGGGGTTTGAGGAGGTGTCCACTAATCGGTAATGGACATCTTCTTCCTTCCAATGTGGATAGATAGTAGGAATTATTGACTGAATTCATTCTGACTCTAAAAGGTCCAAGCCAAAACTTTGTGCATCCATTAATATTGTCAGGATCCCCCATCTTTGTATCCCACTCTAAAACCAAATCTCCTTGCTTATAGTCCCCTCCTTCAAAATCAACTGCTTTGTGTACTCTGGTGTATTGTGTCAAGAGAGGGGGGTGGGGTTCTGTAATTAGTATGTCTTCTTGGTTTGGCTCAGTCAAGTAATGTTCATCATCCCCTTTTCCATTTGACGAAGCCAACTCCTTTCCTTCTAAACCTTAAGAAATTGTTATCTACTTGTGTAGAAAAATAGTCATCCCAATCTTCAGAAAGGTCAGAGGCATCGTCAGGATAATCACCCCAACTTGTATCTCTTTCTTGCTCCAGAACAATGGGGTGGGATCCTATCAAGGAACTATCCCTTATGTATGTTTCATGCAAATGTAACGTCTTGTCACTAGTGTAATGTTGTCCTTGATATTTCTAAGAAGATTTTGGTCACCCTTTCCCTTGGTGCATGTTATCTCATTAATATTGGCTTATTCTACAAAGGGAAGAGTGGTCCAATATTGAAATAAGCATATATCTATCGAGTTGTAGTCACTATGTCCATGATTACACCTTTCGATGTGTTCCATTCTCTTTGGCCTGTTATGCAAGGTGATGCAATCTTGGTCCCTGATGGGGATAGTTGCATAGGACAATTCCATCTGTGGAATTCCACCCAAAGTAGTATCCCATTCCATAGATAATATCATTCCCCAAGTGTTAGGTATATCGACAACAACGACGTCCATTATGGTGGGGAAATCGGGGTAGTGAGCAAGGTGTACTTGAAGACCTTCCATCAAGTTGTAGACCTTGATCCCCCTTTACTCAAATCTATGAATGTCGATATAAGGCCCTATAACTTCCAGCCCCAATTGGTTCATAACCTTCAAACTCATCATATAGATAGATGAATCGTATTCAAGCATGCAATTGTGAAGATACAGGTCATCTATTAGCAAGGAAGTGAGAAAGGGCATTTGCTCATTTTGCTCAAAATGACTAGTTTGTAATAGTGTGGAAGTTTCTTCAAATGATTGATGGTCATATGGGATTTGTTTTGTCAAATAAGGGATTTGAAACATTATACAAATACTTTTGACTTTTTGTAATATATAGGCCATACTAGTGCTCGGGTTGGTCCTATCGTTGCTAGGTTTTGGGAAATGTTGGGGTAGATTTCCAGCATACACCTGGGGCTCTTCAAGCTTTATCCTTGAGCCCTTACTTGTTTGGCCCAACCATTCAATCCTAGGCTTCCTCATGTCTTGATTTTCTTGGTTTTGATCAGGCATGAACAAGGTAAATATGGAATCTACATAATTAGATTTCTCATGAGTAGCCTTTGGGTGATAACATTCAAAATGGGAGTCTTTACATGATAAGGACCTAGGATCATCTTCTTGTCTTGCAACATTTTGTAGGTTCAAAGTGTTCGAAAAAATTTGTTCTTTTGGAGCATGAGGTTTTATTGTCTAAGGAAGTCTCATAGAAAGCGGCTTTTGGGTTTGTGATAGTGACCTTTCTAACTGAGTGATTTCTTCAGAGGTACCTAGATCCTTAGAGGGTTCATGTTGTTTTGAAAAATTTAAGGCATCTTTCATGTTTGAGAAACCTGTGCTCCATTTCCTAGGGAAAGTATTATTTTCTTCCTCTAGAATCTATGGGAGGGCATGCTCTAGTCCTCCCATGATTTCCTTATTCATCTCCCAAATGTCATCATTGTTCAAAAAATTGACCTAATGGATGGAGTCGTTGAACTTAAGATTTTGTTCAATCCGGTAAGCAACTTCTTGTGCTTCTTCTAGGCTTGTAGGAAATAGGTTCTTGAGGGTAAATTGTAATCTTCCTTCTAAGGTTTTTAGGTAGTGTTGGAGAATAACGCTCTCTTGGTGAAAGTTGGGCTCAAGTTTGCTAATTAGAGTGTTGAACCTATCATTGAATTCCCTAACATCTTCGTCACTTTCCTTGCAAATTTTGAGCTATTGAGAATAAATAGAGGCCATACTTTCTACATTAACCCATCTCCTCATGAAAGCATGTTCCAAATCTTCAGGTGTTTTGAGGCTTCCACTTGGGAGTGTGTTAATCCAATTCCTGACATTCCCGGTGAGTGAATTCAAGAAAAGTCTCATAAACGTGTCAGTATGTTCTTCTCCAGATTGATGAAATTCATAACCCTCACAAAATTTATTCCAATGTGTGTTGCCATACGATCCTACTTCTCTCAGGAATTTGGGTATCTAGGAGTCGGCTTCTTCCAAGAGATCATGTAATCCCCACTGGATATTATCCAAGTCGAAAGGGCCAAGAATTTCTTTGAGAGACCATTTAGAAGAAGCTGCAAGCATAACAGGGATAGGAGGAAGATATAGTGTATATTGATGTCCGCTACGAGTCGTCATTGGTGGTGTCGCTAGACAATATTCAGGGGATTATCAAAAAAGGTGAGGGGATCACCCTCAGTGGAGTCGCCAGATAATCCTTCTAGGTATCATCAAAAAGAAAAGAGGGAATCACCCTTAATGGATTCGCCAAGTAAGCTTTGTGAAGTAAAGGATTTTGGATAAAGGCTTATCAAAAAAATGTCGTTCGAGGAAAATTGACTCAATGATCCTTGACAACGGCGCAAAAATGTTAGCGCACAATTTGTACTTGCCCAAAAGACAAAGGCAAGTGGATGGTAAATTGGCGTAATATGAGGTTGTCCTATCATTGTCACCTAAATAAGAAACCTCTTTCTCTTTAGGGATGAAAGCCTAGGGGAGACGTCCCCGGTGACCTGGGGGTTTGAGAAGGAAAAGGTAAAGGTATCAAGAAAAATTGTCCCCTCTCACAAGTCACACCAATTATAAAGTCCCAAAGGTTTAACAATATGAAACAAATATATGCTTAAGTGTACCTGCCCAGAACAAGACAACAAGAAAACACTATTTTGCAAGTAACAATTGATGTTAGTGCTTCGTAAAACCTTGGACTTTTCAATAAAAGCAATGAGTTGATATAAAATGAAGCAAACAAAAATTTATAACAACAATGTATATATGATGACAGCTTCACAATTTATTCCTTAAACAAGCTTCAAAATGACCAAAATGGTAACCTAATAATAGCAATATGCTAGCACTTGTCAGAAGCTAATAAGGCAATGCAAAAATCAACTTTAATAATTGTTTTTAGAATCTTTTACTGCTACAATATATGGTTGTAGATTACTTTTGTAACGACAACAAGTATGTTAGTAAATTAGTCTAATCTAGGGTTAGGAATAGTTAGTAAATAGTTTGAGGTAAATGGTTTTGGGGTTGTTTTGATCAATCAACCAAGTATGAGGTAATAATTAGTGTCTTTAGGGATAATGGAATCACTTTTGCATTAGCGATCTTGAAGGAAACAAATGATAATGGGTGAGAAAGAGACTAGAGGGAGAATGGTTGAGGTGTTGGTAGCCCAAGGCCTCAATAATCAAACCCTGGAAGGAAAACAACTACTAGAAAGTAGGTAACCCTAGGCCCTAGCGGTTTTCCTTCTTCTTTAACTCAAGCTTGGGATAAACAAAATCTTGATGAAGCAAAGGTGTTAGAGTGCTACAATGGTAGGGCTCTAGCACATGCTTCAATGGATAAGTTTTCTAGAAAAATCTAGAAGGTGGATAGCTATTGAGATAAGGACAATAACATGTGCTTAATCTCCTAGGGTTTTATACTAGCAATTTCATGATCTTAGTAAATGCAAAGTAAAAATACTATAACCATTCAAAAGAAAGAAGAATTGCAGAATTTCACTTACATTCACCAAGAATAATCTAGAAAATTCCCTAGTTAAAGACTTTCCACCAAGAAAATGCCAAAATACACCAAGACAAGCCTCATCCAAGAGTTGTGCACTACTTAATTTCAGCCAATAATCCTTAAAGAGGCTGAATTTCAGACCTCACTTGTGTGAGTGAAAGAATGATGAAAAAATGCAAGGAATTAATCCCTTATTTATACAGTCCAGATGACCTTTAATTACAAAATTAGGCCAACATGGCGAGTTACATCAAATATCCAGTTTTTTACATAAATTTGACTAATTAAACCCTAAAACATGCAAAAGAGGTGATGTCATGCCCTTCTAGGGTAGCGTTGGGCCTCCTAGGTGAGATGTTGGCCTCTAGGAGAAACAAATTAGGCCTTCCAAGGCCTCTGGATCATGCCACACGTGCCACTTGGCACACAACTACCTCCATCATGTCCATCGAGCATTGGGTGATGTCAAGGGTCACAGAGGTGACGTCACGGGCCTTTCAAGGTCAATGTTCAAGGGGAAAGGCAAGACCTCCCTGGGTCCAAGCCTGCCCAGGTGTCTCTGGTGGAACATCCTCCTCTCTCTCTGGTGCAAGCCTCTAGTATATGTCTACCCCTGGCTAAGGTCTCAACATCCATCTGGTGGGATTTTATCCCTACGGAGGTCTGAGCTAACCATATCCCCATATGTACCTGTCCGCCGGGCATGGTTCTTCATAAACAACAAGTACGCCCTCCACGGGCTCATAAGTCATAGGGATCACAGCAATGTCAATCACATCTAATAATCAAGTTACCCAAACATTTGCATAAAACCCCCATTTTTCCAGACAAGTGCTCAAAGATGTTATGCTATTATACAAGCCAGGTTTGAAGAGGGTTCCAAGACGTCCTATTGGGATAATTATCCTTAGGTGTGGAGTGTTTCCAGGTGAAGAGAAATCTAGGTCATGCAATCACATGAGATGGTGCGGGGGATGTTTGGGAAAGGGGTGCAGTGATGACAGGGAAATGTAGGGCTTACCTGTGGGTGCCTATAAAGAGAGTGAATTGCACCTTGTCATGGATGCAAATGTTTACTAGCCCATTCAATGCCTTTTTAATTTTTATCTTATTGTTTTTTCTTTCAAAAGAATAGTTGGGGGACACTTCCCTGACGTGGTGACCAATGGTGACAATGTTACCCATAATCATTTCACGGAGATGAGAAGGTTGGCTCGTGATGAGACCCCCTTTCTCTTGGCTATGCCACCAAGATCCATTACCCTAGCATGGTGACCAGATGAATAGTAGTGGCATACCACTACATGCCCATGGACCTAATATGTTGGCTCGTGATGAGACCCCTATCCACCAACTAGGTCTTGAGTTTTATCTTTTTATGGGTCCCCCATTTTTCTTGCTAAGAAGCCTTTTATTGCTTTCTCGGGGATCCTTGGGTGAAGCATCTCAAGGTTTGATATTTTGGATATTATCTTTTTTCCAGCTACTTTTACCTTCTGGGCCTTTAGCCCCTTCTTCCCACAAGGCAAGGTACAACCCTTTACTAGCTTGGAAAACCCAATGCTCGAATCAATGCAGGGGATATATGATAGGGTAGATGATGAAAAGTGATAAGTATGGTGGGAATGGACGATGACCTTTCATGAACCCACCCAGTGGCAACTCACTCCTAAGGGAACCAAATTTGTAGGGAATTCTATAATCCCCCCAGGTATGGACAAATTAAAAGGCATAAAGTCCAAGAACATGTCATGAAGCAAAAGAGAATTAAATGCACATATTCAATTGTTTTGAGAATCAGAGTGACACATACAATGATACTTGGACTCATTACCTGATGGAGAAAGAACCACTGCTACTTCAGAACCAGACCAATGGGATGGATGTTGTTGTTTCTGACAGAATGGAGGTGTTGAAGAAGAAGGATGGGCCCTCTAGGGCCAGGCTCAAATAAATATGGCTCTCGGTACTCCATGTCTAGGACCCGTGGGCCTCGAGACATAATCTCCTTAGTTATCCCTAGGATAGGGGATAACAGGAACCATAATAATAAAATAGTAGAACATCCAAATCTTTGTGGACGTATCCCAAGAGGGGTGAACCATGGTAGATCATGTGTTATGTGATTGAATATTGTGTATCCCTTTTCTTGTGAATGAGTAGATGTTAGAAAAATGTATGAATGACTTAGTTAGATCTCATATTTTACATGCATGAGTAAGAATGACAGATTAATCAAGATAAGTTGAATGTTATATTAAACAGATAAAGATAACAGAGTTAATCTCAAATCGCCACTCATTTCCCGAGCTGCAAGCACCTGAGCGTTGCAACCACCAATAGAGTTATCTTGGGTGAGACTGCACAGTGCACCCTATGTACTGCGTTGCCTTCTGGTTTACTAGGAGGGCCGATAGTTTTAGATGGGTTTTTTTGGAAACCATAGTAGAACTGAACCTAGGTTAATCCAAGAATGGTAGCCAGGATGAAGTCTAACCAACATCTAGTGATCTATACTGTTTCTACACTTGTGGGGGGCCTAGAAAGGCCTTTCTCTTTGTTGTGTTTTGTGTTTTGTTGTCATTTTGCAGATCATATATATTTGAAAAGCAAGGAAGCACTCCATCTCCAACCACCTATTATCAAGTACATCAAGCAAATCTTCTGATAAAGTGGTGAGGATATCTACCTCATGCTTTTCTATTTGTTTAGTGTCATATTTCTTGATATTTGGGTGAGTTTAGCTTGCTATTCTGAGTTTAATTTTTAGTTCATTGTTATAAACCAATAAGGGTTATTTAAATAATTAACTCTTACCTTCACTTAGTGTTTTTCATAGGCATTGGTCTATTGATCCTTGTGGTGAAGTGTTGTCTAGGAAAACCTCTCTTAGTCCATTAATGCAGGAGTTTGAACCAGACATGGAACATGCATGTGTTGTGGTGATTTTTGGACACCTGCCCTTGTGGTATTTCCCCAACAACACGAGGAACTTGATGTGCTTCTAGTTTGGCCAATAACAGGGTCCAATTCAAATTGAAAATTCATTCCATGGTTCCAAAATGGTACTCCTTTATACCTTAAGGGGGGGGGGGGAGTACACAAATGAATACGGTACTCTCTTGTACCTCAAAAGGGGGATTACATTGAGGAAGTGAAAATGGTTAGGGGTCAACCAAAACCACCAGATAGAGTGATGAAAGAGATATTGAAGAAAAGAAGACTCCAAAGCTCAAGCTTGTATCCTCTTGACATACTACTCACCTTTCAGCTGACAAAGGGGGGAATATTAATGACGATTGTCAAATTTCAAGTTTCATCCAATGTGATCAGAACCAGAAACTGGACTGGATTGATTAACCCCAAAAATATGAAACCAGACCAGACTGGTAAAAAATCGGAAAAAAAAATGGTCAACCAAAAACTACATAAAATATTCAAATTTTGAAAAAAAATATATATATTCATGTGCATCCATATGAATCCAAACCATCTATACACAAATATGAAAATTTTATCATTTATATAGCAAGTAAGAGTGCATATAACAAAAATAGCGTAGAGTGCAATCCATCTTTGAACCAAAATACATCAACAACGAGGATTTAAATGGCCTCTAGAGTCTAAAAAAAATCATGCTACAACAAATAACTACATATTTTCAATATCATTGCTTGTATTAGGTTCCTCATCATCAATGTCACCATATAAGCATTAAAATAAGATAGAAAAATCTTGACATGCCTAATAAGTGATTTTACTTGAGTGAAGGGTACATTTTTACTAGGGTCATGATAGAAGAGTTCAACAATCAATGTCACCAACATCGAGGTACATAGAGGGATTGGTGCTCTTGATTAAATCCTAGTTCCATACCATCATACATGATAGAATATAGTGGAAACATTACATTCCCACCAATCTTGAAATCATGAAAACGGTTAAGTATGTTGAATTTTGAATGGGACCTAAAATTCTACTTTCTCCATATGAAGTCCGATGAGGTTGGAACCACTCTCAAACATCCTAAAATAATTAATGGTAATGTTGGAAATTTAAGTAAAAGGATGAAAATGAAAGATAAAGGAGAATGATTCTTAAACATTACCATTACCCTAGGGCTAGGTAATAGGTCCCCCTTCCATTAAACATTTGTTTTTTTCATAAAAAAATTGAAATATGTGGTTTTTGGTGTGTCATACAAGTTCTGTATGGAACTAGTATGAAATTGGACGATTCTATGAAAATCGTTGGTTTTGTACGAAACTGGTTGATTCCTGTGTGGAACTAGTCGGTTCGGTACAAAATCGGCCAAAAGCAGTTCTAGTCCACCGGTCCACCCATTTTCCTCTCAAAACCGGTTCAACTGGTTGGTTTTGTTGGACCAGTCCGGTTTTAATAACACTGGTTTTAGCAACAACAACAACAACAATGTTGCAAATATTTCATTACAGTTCATTTGAATCATACATAGGATGTTGGTGACAATATTTGTGTGTCATTTCCAGAGAGCAATATTGTGGACATTTTTTTCACCTAGATGGTTGTTAGACCTATTATTGTTGCTTGGCATTTGATTGGGTTGTTAGGCATTTTCAAGGAAGGGTCAAACTTAAAGTTGATTCAATTCTCATAATGCATTGTCATCAAATATTGGAGTTCACATCAGTGGACAAATTATAGATATTGGAATTCACTCATTCAAACTGTGGGATTTTCCAAATTCTCAACATCTAGATTTTGCAGTTTTTTAGGCATATCTTCGTCAAAGCTTAGTTCAGAAGTTTCTGATTGAAGATTGAAATGATACCAACCTATGCACTAGTATAGTTATTCAGACTTATGATTGAGGGGGGGATTGCTAGCATGTGAATCCCTATACAATCACAAAGCCCTAGATCACCTCTTTATGAGTTGTTATCATTGTCTCTTGATAATGTGTCATCCTTATCTATTGATGAGTTGTCAGTGTGAGAGCATATCTAGATCTAGATTCTAGAGGTGGTGACATCCATGTACTATATATTGTTGAAAGAATGTAACTGCAAAGAGTATTCTATTTATTATTGATATATTATTCATTAGATCAATCCCCTTTTGTGGATTGATCATGTCGGGTATTGTAAATAACCAAATCCCCTTTTGCGGATTGGTAATGTTAGAATATAGAATATGGTGTGCTCGTTTTACCATTGACGATACCCTCGTCACCCAACCACAGGCCGAAGCCTCCCTCCGAGCACCTTAACCTTGACTTGAGAATTCCTCTGGAAGCAAACCCTAGGCTAGATAGCCAAACAAAGAGCAACGCATCTCTCACCAAGGATAGCGCAACACAAAAAAACTGATCAGATGTTCCAAACTTTAGACAAGAGATATCCAAGCCAATACTGAAACTAGTTGATGCTACAGCTGCAGCTGCAACCCTCCTCCAAACCTACGCACCAACTGCAATTGCAGTGCACACCAAACTACAGAACTGCAATTCTGAGATACTGTCAAATGAGAACCGGCGCCCTGTATTTATAGTAATCCTGCCAGTTTGCTGGGGCCGACTTCTCCTTCTAGGTATGTGTCTGTTCAATATATTATTATTAATTCTGGCCGACTTCTTCTCTTGGAGGATAATATCCTAATATAAATTATATTCTTGAGCCAACAAGGCTTCTAGGGTTATTAGCCAATTCATTAGGGTTTCTCTTGCTTCCCGGAGTCTTCTATTCTCGTCAGGTTCACATGTAGAGGTAAATACCCCCCGCAGCTACCATAATATTAACACTCCCTCCTAGCTAGAGAGGTATTTATAGGTAATGGACTTGAGCACAAAACATACCATTTACCCGGTAGCATCAATATAGTCATCTAGACTACTTCATGACTAGATCATGAGCATCACCATCACTATCAGCTGCATCATCTTCTCAAAACCATACTTCATCTAAGTAATATGATGCAGATAAGTCACTCTCACCATAGAGTGATACAAGAGGAGTAAAAGCTCTGAACTGTTTTCCGTCTGGAAAATATCTGTTCATCATTCATATGAATGATCATCATCTCCAATAAACTTCCGATAGTCTTCAAGGCAATTAGAACAAGGATAGAACACACCTGTGTCTATTCATAGTAGTACACAACTACAATTTAGTGGTTAAATACCACATCAAGTAACACACAAGTACTTGATCAACAACGTATAGTTGCGAGCAGTGAAACACATTCACCACAATAGTCCTCATCTACTGTCATTATAGTCTTCATAACAAACATCTGAGAGCATCCTGTATAGAAACAATGTTATGATACAAACTGTATCATCTGGGCCAATCTTTCACTCACATGTGTGAGATTTGAAAAGAATGTCTGCCACCACAATATTCTTCATCTGCATAGAAACAATGTTATAAAAACTGAATCAACTGGGCCAATCTTTCACTCACCTCTGTGAGATCTGAAAGAGTGTCTTCCCTCAGTATAGAATATCAACAATGATCATCTGGGCCAATCTTTCACTCACGTCTATGAGATTTGAAAGAGTGTCTTCCCTCAATATATAACATCAATAATAATCATCTGGGCCAATCTTTCACTCACATCTGTGAGGTCTGAAAGAATGTCTACCCTCAACATAGAATATCAATAATAGTCTATCTGCCCCATTCTTCTCAACCAAGGAAGAATGATTGTTTATGATTTCTGAACCTGGACCATTTCCCACCCTGGGCCATTCTTCCGACACTAAACAAAGTGTAACCTGGAGAGAATGAGTCTGCACTCGAGAAATGCTTGGACCATTCCTTACCCTAGGCCATTCCTTCGACACTAAACAAAGTGTAACCTGGAGGGAATGAGTCTGCCCTAAGGAATGACTGTCCTGGACTATTCCCCACCCTGGGCCATTCTTCCGACACTAAACAAAGTGTAACCTGGAGAGAATGAGTCTGCCCTCGAGGAATAACTGTCCCTGATTGCTGAGCCTAGACTACTCCCCACCCTGGGCCATTTCTCCGACACCAAACAAGGTGTAGCCTGGAGAGAATGAGTTTGCCCTCGAGGAGTAACTGTCCGGACCATTCCCCACCCTGGGCCATTCCTCCAACATTAAACAAGTGTAACCTGGAAAGAATGAGTCTGCCCTCGAGGAATGTCTGTCCTGCATCAACCTCCAAATGGATGATTCTTCAAAACTGCTCACAACTGTGAACTTCGAAAGAATGACTGCCCGGCGAGGCGGACCATTCTACTTGACCACTACTCAGAGTGACTGCCAAGAAGAATGACTGTCCTAGACCACTCCCCATAAATGGGAAGTCGTTGT
>ML808953.1:168905-202314 GCA_009831015.1 Picea engelmannii | reverse complement strand
GCAAATGTGAAAGAAAACTAACATGAAATGCAAATGGTATAATACATGAACAAAAAATGCCTACTTACCTACACTTACCTGTGAAATCAGGTCCCCGGTGGGTAGTAACGCTTGATATGCAAAGCGTTTACTGGCAACTTCAAGACTTCTCCCTCCATGGTCTCTAAGTTGAAAGAGTTTGTACCTGCACAACTCATGATTTTATAAGGACCTCCCCACACACTGTCGAACTTCTTGTGCATACCAGGTTTTTCCCTTCTCTTATCCCATAGCAACACAAGATCTCCTTTGGTGAAGTTTCTTTCCTTGGCTCTATGGTCAAAGGTGTTCTTTATATTCTCTTGATTTCTTTCCATTTGACCAAAGGCACTCCTCCTCATCTCATCCAACTATATTAGCCGATTGACCCTTCCTTGGATTGCTTCTGCATCTGTAGTGTATCGTTGAGTGAAACGGAGGATAGGAATCTGCAGGTTCACATGAAGTTTTGCTTCTAGTCCATATACCAACTCAAAAGGAGTTTTTCCTGTGGAAGTTTTTGTTGTTATTCGATCTGCCCACACTGCATACTTTATTTTGCTATCCCAGGATTTTTTATTTTCCCCCACAACCTTCTTCAAAATATTCATGAGGTTCTTATTGGTTGATTCTGCTAATCTGTTTCCTCATGGGTAATAGTTGGAGGAATGGGATAGGACAATGCCATATTTGAAACAAAATTCTACCAGAGCATATGAGCTAAAATCTTTGGCATTGTCTGTAGTGATCTTGGAAGTGACACTGAACCTAGTTATGATTCAGTCTTCCAAAAAAATCATGAATACTTCTTCGGTGGCCTTCTTTGTAGGAATAGATTCGACCCATCTAGTGAAATAGTCTGTGGATGTTAGGATCCACCGGTAGCCATTACTTGAATTGTCCTTAAACTCACCAACAAAGTCCAAACCCCGCTGCTGAAAAGGTGCTTCTATTACTACGGGCTTCAGGGGTTGTGCTGGGAGTTTTGGTTTGCCGGAGAAGTACTGGCAGGGTTGGCAAGATCAGACGTGCTTGTGGGTATTGAAAAAAAGTGTTGGCCAATAATAGTCGACCCTCAGGATCTTGTGGGCAGTGGTACGAGATGCAAAGTGTCCACCACAATATCCAGAGTGTAATTCTTCCAGTAGATTCTTTGTCTCTTCTTTGTTCACACATCTAAGTATAACCCCGTCAAGATTCCTCCACCCAAGTCCATCTTCGGTCAAGCAGTATTTCATAGCTTTCAATCTCAAATCCCTTCTTTTGTAGTCTACTAGGTGATCGGGGCAAGAAAAGTTCTTTAGATAGTAGACGATATCAAAATACCACTCATCATGTTCTAATTTGCTGATCATTACGTTTATTTTCTCACTCTCACCCATTTGTATGGATTCTTGGTTGCTCTCGGTCAGAATTTGGGCTAAACCTTGTCCCTTTATTATTTTGGTGGGTTTTATTTCAAAGTCATGCTCCTGGATTTTGGAAACCCATTTTCCTCTATTACCCATGCAATCTTGTTGTGATAAGACATCCTTTACGGCTGGGTATGGGACATAAGCCTTAATCTTATTGTAGCCGACATAGTTTCTAAAGTGTTTGAAGGACTTGACCAGGGCATATGCTTGTTTCTCAGTGATAGAATAATTCAACTCAGAATCTCTAAGGACCTTGCTCATAAAGGCCACAAGATGTTCATAGTCATCAACATCTTTTTGCATTAAGACACTAGCAATAGTATCCTGGGATGCAAACGAGAATATTATGAAATCTCATGAGAAATTAGGGCTGATCAAGACAAGAGCTTGGGAGATAACATCTTTAATATCTTCAAAGGACTTGTTGGTTTTATTATCCCACCTGAAGGCAACATCCTTCTTTAGCAAGGCACTCAGAAGTTTTATCCTCTCGAAAAAGTTTGGCACAAATCTACGAATAAATTTGATCTTTCCAAGAAAGGATTGTAAATATTTTCTGTTGGTTGGGGGGAGGACATCCTTTATTGATTGGACTCTTTCAGGGTCAATGGAAACTCCTCCCTGCGAAGCCACATGACCTAATAACTTTCCTTCATCAATACCGAAAACGGATTTCTTGGGATTCAATGAGATACCATACTTTCTGCATCGCTAAAAAACAATCATGAGGTGGGAGAGATGGTCTTTCCTATCCTTGGACACAACGGTAAGATCATCCTGGTAGATTTCTATGATTTTTTGTATAAGGTGCCTGAAGGCAAAATCCATTTCTCTTTGGAAAGTGGCACCATCATTCATAAGACCAAACGACATCCTTAAGTACATAAAGGTTCCCCAGGGTGTGGTAAATGCGGTTTTGAGCTAGTCTTCTCTTTTAAGAAAGACTTGGTTGTATCCTAAAAACCCATCCAACATAAACATCATCCCAACCTCTGTGACTCTTTGAAGAAAATGTTCCATGTTTGGGAGTGGGTAATTGTCCTTTAAAGACAATTGGTTGGGGTTACAGAAATCAACACACAAACGTATGTCACCATTATTCTTTCGAACAACTACCAAATTTGACATCCAAGAGGAATATCTGATAGGGGTTAGGATGCCAGCATCAACCATCTTCTGGAGTTCCTTCTGTATTTGGCTTGCCAACTTTGGATTGATATGTCTTAAATTTTTTTGGAAAGGTTTGGCTCCTTCTACCAAAGGTATAGTGTGATGGATAACATCCCCCCTATAAGCTTTCAAATCATCGTAGTTCCAAGCAAAAGTGTCCTTGAATTCCCTGACCAGTGCCAAGATCTTATCCTCTCCTTCTCGGTGGTGCCTTTACCTATTTTCATCATTCTTGGATCTATTTCTGTGCTGATATTGAATTCCAAGGCTTCATCAGCTTGTTTGTTGGATCTTTTTCCTTTGAAAACATCATGCCTATCGAAAAGGTTTTCTAGTGGAACACAACCCTTTGGAAAGGTATTTCTTTTAAGGTTAATGACTTCCAGGTTCATGGAATCATCTAGGAAAGTAATTTGTGAATTGGTGAACTCCTTGTTGTTCTCCATGAACCTGATAATTTGATCGTCATCCTCAAAAACTTGCCAATATTCCAAATTATTGGGGACATAAGGCCTAAAAAGAACCTCCATCTTGCATAAGTCATGAAGAGGTCCCTCACACGGTTGTAAGGCAGAAGCAAAGACAACCAAAGCATCCGCCACGTGGTTTTCTTCTCGAGGAATGGATTCAAGTGATACTATTCTGAAGGATTTTGAGAGGGATTGAGCCATGTCTCGGTACTTCTTCAACTTCTCATTTTTAGTGGCAAATCTCATCATAACTTGCGATACAATGAGGTCTGAGTCTCCTTTTACCTTTAGGTGTGCAACGCCTTTGTCAATTGCTAAGTTGAGACCTAGGATCAAGGCCTCATATTCGGCAATGTTGTTGGTGCAATGGAATTCCAACCTATATGAATGGTAAAAGACTTCACCAGAAGGGGTTGTCAAAACCATTCCAGTGCCTGATCCAGAGTTTGAGTGGGATCCATGAAACTCCAAGGTCCAGATTCATTTAGTTTCTTCAATGGTGTCGACATCTAACTTCCCTTCTTGGACAAACCAATTATTGAGGTCACTGTTGATACACAAGAGTTGGTCACTTGACTCATCAGAGGTTTCAACTGGGGAGCCTACGAGACTTCATTGTAGAGGGTGAAGAATCCTCCTTTAGGATGAGGGATAGTTGCCTTGGATTGTTGTCTATGAAAACTTCCATCTAAGTGCTCTATAAGGCCTCTGTGATGGATAATACCCAAGTTACTCACAACATCTACGACGACCACATCTATCAAGAAGGGAGCGCTAGGGGAGGAGTCAAAGGCAACCTACAGGTTTTTAATGATTCGTTTTGCAAATTCACCTCTGGTATTTGGTTGTGAAAGGCTCAGGTCCAATTGATACATAACCTCTTCCGTCATCATGTTGGTTGTGGAATTTGG
This sequence comes from Picea engelmannii, assembly GCA_009831015.1. Classification (NCBI taxonomy): domain Eukaryota; kingdom Viridiplantae; phylum Streptophyta; class Pinopsida; order Pinales; family Pinaceae; genus Picea; species Picea engelmannii. The sequence continues at coordinate 198,330 of ML808953.1, read as the reverse complement.
GTGTAGGACATAGTTGCGGAGGAGGGATTCCTTGACTTGGAGAGTGACATAGAAAGGTGTGAACTCACCATTCTTGGAGAAAGGGTGTCCCACTTGGTGGATAAAAAGAGAAAAATCTTCTGGAGGATCACGCTTAACGGTTTCAGGTGGGAAAGTCTCAATTTACTCCCTCTCGTTCTCAAGAGGCTCTGTTTCCAAAGGAAGTTCTTGAAAAGGGGTATTGCTCTCATGGGAAAGGCTCCATTACCTTTTAGTGGGAGCAAGTTCGACTTGGAGGATTCTTGGGGGCTCAGGTTCCAAGACAAGCTTATTACTAGGGTCCCATAGGTCATCATCTCGTGAAAGGTCAACCTAACAAATGTAGTATTTGAATTCAATATTTTTCTCAATCTGAAAGTCTAAGTCCTGTGCTTCTTCTAAAGTTGTAGGTGACCGGTCTTTGAGGGTGAACTGTAAGATTCCTTCTAAGGAGTATAAGTAATGATCGAGGATATCTTGTTCTGAGCTTACCTTTGATCAAACCTTTTTGAGGAGAAGGTTGAACCTATCACTGAAATCCCTAACACTCTCAAGGGACCCTTTGCAAATGCTAAGGTATTGGGAATAAGAATCTTGTGAATGCTCACTATTGCACCATCTTATTCTAAAGGCCTTTTGTAGTTCTTCAAGGTTTTTTATGATTCCTTTTGGGCATGCATTAATCCAAACTTTAGCATCCTCTACAAGAGATCTTGCAAAAAGTCTCATAAAGACATTAGGGTGTTCCTAAAAAGCCAAATGAAATTCAAAGCTATCACAGAAATGGCCCCAATGTGAGTTACCAAGAACTGCTTTTCCTGAGAAAAGTGGTAGCCAGGAACTTTCATCCTTGGGTAAGTCGTGTAACCCACCTTGGATGTGACTCAGGTCAAAACAATTGAAAGTCTCTAGGTGAGACCACTTATGTGGATTAATTGGGGGTGTAGAGTTCGTTAGAGTGACAGTGGCCACAGTAGAGGGGTTTGAGTACTGTCGCCCACTACGGGTCATCATCGGTGGAGTCGCCAGATAATTTGCTTGAAATTACCAAAGAAAAAGGGAAAACAACCTAGTGGAGTCACCAGGTAAACTTGTAAGAAAAGGTCTCTGAGGCAAGGCTTACCAAAAATATTTGTCGTTTGAGGAGAATTGACTTAGTGTTCCCTAGCAACGGTGCCAAAATGTTATCACACATTTTGTATTTATGGTAATAGGTCGAAAGATAAAGGGATAAACTGGCGTAACAGGAACCAATCCCACCCAATGTCACCTCAATGGGATGGTTCTTTCTATTCTGGGTGGTAAGGCCCAAGGGAGACGTCCCTGGTGACCTGGAGCTTTGAGAAGGTAAAGGATGATAAGACAAAAGTGTAAATCCCCCCTCAAAAGTCACCACCGAGCAGAATATTTGACTAAACAGCCAATAATAAGAAGTAACCAAAGAAGAAGAAAAGCACATGTCCGAGACAAAGCAACAAGAAACTTATACGTGCAAATCTTGCTTAGTACTTCATATATAAGGGATCATCTGATAAATTCAACATGTAAGCAATTATAACAATAAATATTGACGAAGTCAATGTTTGTCAATACAACAATGAAATAATATCACTCCACCAATAAATACCAAAATGATGTAGCAATCAATATATCCAATCAATCCCACATTCAATAAATTCTTTAAACACCATTCAATTTCTTATAAAATGAAACGTTGTTGCATAAAGATGAAATAACCAAGGGTGACGTCAGCATTCTAGGGTTAGTAGGTTAGGGTTAGTGTAGTTAGGGTTTCATCTTTTAAAAGAAGTTTGAGAGTGTTTGGATTTGATTTCACTTCAACTATGGAGGTTGGAGATCAGTGCCTTAGGGTTTAATGGAGTCAACACGAAGGACGCAAGAGTTGAAGGAGGGTGATCTAAAACTAGAGGGAAGGGTTCTAAAGTGTTGCAATAACAAGGCTTCAGAAACGAAACCCTAGGGGAGAGCGGCTCACTTCGGTGTTGCTAAAGCAAGGACTCATGCTCTCTCCTCCTTCTTTAGATCAAATTGGAAAAATGACTAGATGAAGATAAAACAAAGACAACCAAAGCATGAGCATTTAAAGAGGCAAGGTGTTGCTACAACAAGGCCTTTTCAGTAAACCCTAGAATGGTACGACCCTGGTGTAGAAGAACTAGGCCAAAGATGTCTCACTCTCTTTGGCTTTTGGATAGTACGACTAGCTCAGGGAGAAGAAGAAATGAGAGTGTAGCTATGGCTAGGCTCTCTCTTCCTTCTTCAATGGATGAAAATTTCTCTATCAGGGGACATGAGACAAGGACCAATTAAATGTTCTTGTCACCTAGGGTTTTGATTCAACAAATTTATAAGTAATGTGCAAGAAATTTAAACTACAACCATTCAATAAGATGTTTTTCAGAAAAAAAACACTTACAATTCATGAAGAAATAACCATGCAAACCCTAGTTGTAACACCTTCCTTCAAGAGAAACACCATAAATGCCAAAAAAAGTCTTCCTTCAACAAGTGCACCTCTCTTAGATCAGCCAAAAAAAAACCCAATAGGGCGCTAAAATCAGACCTCACTAATGAGTGAGTGATGAATGATGATAAAATGAGAGTCAAAACCCTCAATATATAGTGTATCAATGACCTAATTTAACTTTTAGGTCATAAAATGGCAGACAAGGCCAAAATAGAAAAATAATATTGTTTTGTATTAAATGTTCATTTTAAAACCCTAATTGAGCAAAAGGTGAGACGTCACCCCTTCTAAGGGAGACGTTAGCCCCTTTTAGGGAAAATGCAACAATAAAGAGCAAAACGTTAGCCCTCTTTGGGGCTCTCCATCATGCCACACGTGCCAACTACCCTGTCAAACTGTCACACGCTCAAGGTGACGTCATGAGCCCATAGGTGACGTCCTGGGCCATCCAGGGAAAACGTTTCACTGGAAGTGGGTCAATCCCCCTAGGCTGGGCTCTGCCAAAGTGCCTCTGATGAAACATCCTCTTCTTCTCCGGTGCAAAACCCTGATCAACCATCGTCTTGTCTCTGCCCCCTAATGGGGTCTCAACATCCATCTGGTGGGCTCTTCAACCCCACGGAGGTCCGAACTGATCATCTCCCCATGTCTACCGGTCCAAATGGTACCTGTCCATCGAGCATGGTCCTACACATCAAAAGTTATGCCCTCCATGGGCTCATTAGTCACAGGGATCATAACAATGTCAATCACATTTCATCATTAATATTATTAAACATATGCATGAAAACCCTGATACATCGGTTAATAGCTCAAATACATTACAAAAGCCTACAATATAAGATTGGAGAAAAAGACAAGACATCCTATTGGGCTAGTATCCACAAGAAAATGAAAGTTTCCAGGAGGATTTTATCCAAGCCATGTAAGTAAGGTGATGTGGCTAGGGGATGTCCAGACATGTGGGTGAAGTGAGAGCCGAGGATGCATAATGTTATCTATGGGTGCCTTTGTAAAAGGCGAGATATACCTGTCATGGATGCATTTTTTCCAAGCCCGTTCTTGCCATTATTCTTTTCTTGCTTTATTCTTTTATTTATTTTTTCTTCTTCTTTTTCTTTTTATTCAAGGGCTAACCAAAGGACACTGCCTTGGCATGGTGACCAGAGTTGATAGTGTTACCCACAAGTACTTTCACAGAGATGAGAAGGCTAGCTCGTGATGAGACCCCCTTTCCCTTGGCCATGCAACCAAAGGTCATTACCTTGGTGTGGTAACCAGATGGTGGCAATGTCATACTGTTAGGTACCCATGAACCTAATAGGCTGGATCGTGATGAGACCCCCTATCCTCTTGACTAGGGATTGTTTGTTATTTTCCAGGTCCCTCTTGTTTCTTACTGAGAGGCATTTTATTGCCTTCTCGGGGATCCCTAGGTGAAGCATTTCGAGGTTTTATTTCTAGACTTTTATCTTTTACCAACTGCTTTTACCTTTTGGGCCTTTAGCCCCTTCTTCCCACGAGATAAGGTGCAATCCTAAAAACAGGTCAACCCAATGCTCGGACAAGGGGAATGGGATAAATGAGTCGGAGATAAGATGAAACGATGGTGCTATGATGGGAGCGGACGATGGATTTTCATAAATCCCCCCAGTGGCAAACCAAGATCTATGGGCACAGACTTGGTAGGGCACCCTGTTAGTCTCCCCAAACATGGTCAAGTGGGATAATGTAAGATCCAAACAGTTGTTAGAGATAAAAGGAATCAGATGCATATATTTAAAGGTTTCAATGATCAAAAGTGACACATACCATGATACCTGGACCAATTACCTCATGGAGCAAGAACCGTTTATGATACAAGACGAAGATGATGGTGATAGATGTTGCTGCTGCTGAAAAGAAAAATCTCATGGAAGAAGAAAATGATGGGCCCTCTAGGGCCATGCTCAGGTCAATCCTGCTCTCGATACTCCATGTCTAGGATTTGTGGGCCTTGAGACATGATCTCCTAGTTATCCCTAAAAATCGGGGATAACAGTTCCAATGTGGAGAGATTAGTGGTGGGCGTGTGATAATCGTATTTGATGAGTCACAAAATTGACATCATTTGACATCTTATTTTTAACCCCTTATCATTTACCTATAACCCTATTTTATCCATTTTTCATTCTCATATGCGGGATTTAAGCTCGAGGTGATTTTCCAATTGCATTTCTTAGTATTTATTTGGATTTATGATTAACATTAGGGGAAGTAGCGTGTTATGTATTTACTTTTGAAGTGACAACTCATGTGTGGACAAGTTGTTATAGGGTTTTGTTCACATATTATGGATTCTTCAAATCAGAATCGTTGCACATCCTTTGCCACAAATTTAAAGTCATTAGTAGCTTATACAGTTGCAAGGTTCTCATGTTTTCAAACTGTTGCAGAATCCCTGTAGCTACCTATTACAGAATCCCTGTAGCTGCCTGCAATAGAATCCTTGTAGCTACCTATTGCAGAATCCCTGTCGTTGCCTGCAGCAGAATCCCTGTAGCATCCTTCTACATAATCAAGCCTGTAATAGATCAAAACCGCCTAGATATTTAGCATTTTCGGCCACTGGAATGTCAATAATAAATTCCAGGTCAACAATAATCCTTTATGAAAATATTCTAGAGACACCAAGGGTCGACCCTCAGCATAAAAGAATATTCTCAATACAACGGATACGATGAGGATACACTTGCACGTGCAATCAATAATCATAACCAGCTGCAGTCTCCACTAAATACTTAACCGAGAAGATTCTGGAAGCATCCCGCAGAGTTAGGAAAGAAATCAACATTTTATTGGTTGATTGAAGGGATCGTACGGTTGGGCCAATCAATGGGTATACACATAAAACATTTAGTGTATGCCCATGAATGCTACACCATGTGAATACATTGAGTGCATAATTTGGCACCTAATGTATATCAGTCCTAGCATTTAATTCCAACACTTAATATTTTAGTATATGATTCAACACTTAATACATCTCAGCATATGGTTCCAACGTTGAATTTATATCATCATATGACCATGAATTTACAAAGTTACAACACCCAATATAAGGAATTGATATTTTCAACATATTCCCTCGATCTTATAAAGTTCTACTGCTCGGCATATACATAGATTAGAGTATGGAAATTAACTTAATACCTTCAACAAGGCACAAGGACATAACAGAAATGGAGGAAATTAATTCAGCATATATCCATGGGCCTATAAAATTCCAGCAATTCACACATGCCAATTCCCAGGATAGGATACATACATATTTGCATATAACAATCCAACTAATTTGACCAAGCAGTTTGGGTAGTCTGAGGAATCTGGAAAGCGAAGAAAAAATCATTGGCCAAGACACAAGTCTGTGAGGTTGAGCAAATCATCGAACAATGGCATCAAGTCTATTTTAACTTATTTCCCAACATCTTAGGAGTTTGTCGCTCCATACTTGGAGCAATTAGATTCTTCTTATTGTATATATATATGTGTGTGTGTGTGTGTGTGTGTTGAAATAATGTAACTACAAAGTGTATTCTTATTATTATTTGATATATTATTCATTGGATCAATCCCCATTGTGGATTGATCATGTCGGCTATTGTAAAAGGACTAAATCCCCTTTTGCGGATTGGTCATAATATAATTGTAATAGGCAAAAGAAGAAGTCGGCCCCATAATATATCAAAGAAGCCTCAGAATATAATAAAGGTGGTTATAACCACCCAGAAGAAGAAGTCATCTCTACCAATGAAAGGACACTCCCACATGTGCCAGTCTTGTATAAATAAGGAGGCTAGCGCCTCACTTAGACTCACACTCACTTGTTCATTTGAGAGACAAGTTTCAGAGCTGCAATTGGAGAAGAGAGAGAGAGAGAGAGAGAGAGAGAGAGAGAGAGAGAGAGAGAGAGAGATGCACATCTTTGGGAGAGGACTTTCTATACTTGTTTGAGTTATCTCTTGGCATTGTATTGGCTATCTATATTAAGGAAGTTTTGTTGGGTTTTCTGCCCCATGAGGGTTTCCCAGGATAAATGATGTGTCTCTTGTGACTATGTATTTATTAGTGATTCTATCTTATGCTATTGTTATCTATTGAAATGAAAATAACTCTAATAATAACTTAAATCTTAATATGGTATCAGAGCCAAGCTGAAGAGAGAATCTTTCATGAGAGAAAAGTGAAAAACGTCACTGTTGTCGTACATGCAAATTAGGGCTTTTTGTTGGTGAGGTATTTCAGCCCTAAAACCCTCTAGAAAAGTGTGCCCTCCCTCAAGGATCATTTTGGCACCTTCAACACACCTTTTCAGTGGCTAGATCTCCTAGAAAGTGAAACCCTAGTTTCACAAAGTACCAGAAGTACCAGAAAACTAGAGTACCAAAAGTACCAGAGTACCAGAAGTACCAGAAAACCTGAAGCACCAATCCAAAAATCCACAGATCAAGTTTGGAGGGGTAATAGTTGGATTTTCTCAGATCCAAGCACACCAAGCTACTCGCCTCAACTAAGCGCACCTCTTGGTAAGTCCAGAATTTGATTTTGAACATTTTCATTTTTGGACATTTTCCCAACTTCAAGTAAAAGATGTCTGCAAGAGTTAAGGTTGTTGAAAGGCTAGAAGGTGTGGAAAACTTGTGTGCTTGGAAGTATAAGATTGGTCTCATTCTTGAAGAGAATGACCTAGCAAGATTCATCAAAGAAGAAGTGTCAGAGCCCACCAATGCTGCAGAAAAAACAAAGCACCAAAAGGACAGAATCAGGGCCAAAAGAATCATTACAGATTCAATCAAAGACCACCTGATTCCCTATGTGTCATCAAAGAAGACTATGAAAGAAATGTTTGATGCCCTAAACAGACTATATGAAGGAAATAACATAAACCGGAAGATGAATCTTAGAACTCAACTCAAGAATACAAGAATGCAGAAAAGAGAATCAATCCAAGAATACTTCTCAATCCAAGATGAATGACGACCCTAAATGGTCTCACAAGACCTTGGGATGCATTCATCCAAACGATTTTTGCCAAAACAGAGAAACTGAAGTTTGATAGTCTATGGGAAGAGTGCATCCAAGAAGAAACAAGAGTAGATAATCGAGAGGCTTTACTAGCAAGAGATGAAGATCAAGTCCTAGCTACTCACACTAAATAAGGAAGAAATAAGTCTTACTTCCAGAAAGAGACTTACAAAGAGTCTCAACCCCAAAAGAAATTCAGTCATAAATAATCTCATCCAAGGAGATTCCAGAAGAAAGGACAATGTAAGGAAAGAGATTACTCATCTGTACAATGCTACCATTGTGACAAGATGGGACACATTGCGAAATTTTGTCCAGCTAGATGAGAATAATACAAGAGGAAACATAAGCGACACCATGCCCATGCAGTTGAAGATGAAGAGACACCCACAAAGATGATAAGAGAGCAGATCAAAGAACATGTCTTAATCTCGGCCCTCTCAGGATCAATAACACCTGGGGAGGACACTTGGCTCATTGATAGTGGTGCATCAAAGCACATGACAGGTCAAAGAGACATTCTCTCTTGTATTTCAGAAAAAAAGTTTTCTCAGAAAATGACACTTGGAGATGATTACCAATATCCCATCAAGGGAGTGGGAGAATCTAACTACAAACTGAATTCAGGGAATTCAATGAAGATGAAGGACGTACTCTATGTACCAGGTTTGACAAAGAACCTACTCTCCATTTCAGCTTTGGAAAAGAAAGGCTTTATAGTTGCATTTATAGATGGAGAAGTTCTTATGTAGGATAAAGGAGAAACCATAAATGAAGCAATCATCATTGGAAGTGAAGAAAATGGCTTGTATAAGCTAAAGGGTCACTCAAAGGCTTCCATGAACCACGCCATTGAAAACTCATGTGAACTTTGGCATAGAATATGAGCTCACATTAACTACGAGGCACTACCATACATATGCAAAGTTGTCATAGGTTTACCAGAACTCAAGGTTGATCATGAAGGCGTATGCAATGGATGTGCACAAGGGAAGAACATCAAGAACCTTTTTTCGAAGAGAGACATCAAAGCAGAAGGATTCCTAGAACTCATCCATTCAGATGTGTGTGGCCCATTGCCATCATCCTCCATGAGTGGGTATGTATACTATGTATCATTCATTGATGATTATTCTCGTGAAACCTGGGTGCATTTTTTGAAATCTAAAGATGAAGTGTTCAACAAGTTCAAGGAATTCAAATCCTTGATAGAGAATCTTTCTGAAAGAAAAATCGGATACTCAGGTCAGATAATGGAGGAGAATACACCTCAAAAGAGTTCATGAACTTCTGCAAATATGTTGGGATCAAGAGGGAACTCACTACTCCCTATAATCCTCAACAAAACGGTGTAGCCGAAAGAAAGAACAGAACAATAATGAAAGCTGTGAAGACTATGATCCATGATCAAGATCTTCCTATGTGCTTATGAGTAGAAGCAGTGATGGCAACTGTATATGTGTAGAATTGATTGTCCCATAGTGCACTTGGGTTCAAGACCCCTGAAGAGATGTTCACTGGAAAGAAGCCAGAGGTAATCCATCTCAAAATATTTGACTGCCCAGTTTTTATACACATTCTGAAAGAGAAGAGAAACAAGCTGGAACCCTCAGGAAATAAGGGAATATTTGTGGGATACTGTGAGGTCTCCAAGGCCTTCAGAATTTATATACCAGGTCACTGTCTCATTGAGATCAGAAGGGATGTGACCTTTGATGAAGATGCAGTGCTCAAGAAATCAAGAATATGCCATCTTGAAGAAGTATATGAAGAGGAACCCATAATCCTCAGAACTACAAAATCAGTGAGGGAGGTTCCCAGAGCTGTAGAACCAGTGAGGGAAGTCGTAACTTCCCCTGATGAGGAAATTCTAGAAGACCATGATATAATAGAAGTTCAAGAAACTATTCATATGAGGATCCTCCATAAAAGAAAGCCATCTTGGGTTAGAGAGCTTATTTAATATGGAGAGAAGTATGGTGTTCCCGAAGGAACCACGAGACAGGTGAAAAGATCAAATCCATTCTCCAGTTATATGGCTTTGATGTGTGATCTCCTAGAGGAGGAGCCTACCTGTTTTAAAGAAGCCATTCAGAGGAAAGAATGGGTAGATGCCATGACAGAGGAATACCAATCCATAATAAAGAACGATGTATGGGAAATAGTTCCAAGACCGAAGAGTAAGGACGTGGTATCTTCCAAATGGCTCTTCAAAATAAAACATGTTGCTGATGGAAGTATTGAGAAGTATAAAGCAAGATTTGTCGCTCGTGGATTTTCTCAAAAAGAAGGCATTGACTATGAAGAGACATTTTCTCCTGTAGCGAGATACACTTCGATCAGAACCATCATAGCCCGTGCAACTAAGATAAAGTGGAAGTTACACCGGATGGACATAAAGACAACTTTCCTAAATGGTGTTATCGAAGAGGAAGTGTATATAGAGAAACTTCAAGGATTTGAAGTTGAAGATAGGAAGTCTCATGTCTGCAAGTTGACGAAGGCTCTATACAGATTGAAGCAAGCTCCCAGAGTTTGGTATGGCCGGATAGACAGTTTCCTGACGAGCTTGGGCTTTACCAAGAGTAAAGCAGATTCTAACCTCTACTTCAAGGTTATGAATGATGAGCCAATAATACTATTACTGTATGTGGATGACTTATTCTTAACTGGAGAAGAAAAGCTCATCACTGAATGTAAGAAGAGACTCGCTTCAGAATTTGAGATGGAAGACCTTGGCCTAATGCACTATTTCTTAGGTCTTGAGGTATGACAGAGTCCAGAGAGGATCTTCCTTAACCAAGGGAAGTATGCAGTCGAAATCTTGAAGAGATTCGACATGTTAGAGTGCAAGCCCTTGAATACACCCATGGAAATGAAGCTGAAGTTGAAGTTGTTGGTTGATACTTCGTCAAAATTGATTGATGCCACATTGTATAGACAAATTATTGGATCGTTGATGTACCTGACGAGCACCAGACCAGATATTTGTTTTGTCGTGAACAACTTGAGTCAGTTTCTGGTAGAACCCAGACATGTTCACCTTGTGGTTACAAAACATGTGATGAGGTACCTTAAGGGTACATTAGATTGTGGTCTTAGTTATGATGGAGATCATGATTTCACATTGAGTGGGTACACTGATTCAAATTGGGCAGGAAGTGTTTCTGACAGGAAAAGCACTTCGGAATGATGTTTCGGTTTGGGATCAGCCATGATCTCGTGACAGAGTAGGAAGCAAGGTTGTTGAAGTGTTACTGACAGGAAAAGCACTCCAGGATGATGTTTCGGTTTGGGATCATCCATGATCTCGTGACAGAGTAGGAAGAAATCCAACATTGCTCTCAACATAGCAGAAGTAGAATACATTGTTGCATGTTCTACTAGCTGTGAAGCCATATGGCTTCGAAAGTTTCTGACCGGTCTATTTGACTTAGAGATGGAAGCAACCACGATCCTATGTGACAACAAGATATGCATAAAGATGACAAAGAATCTTGTATTCCATGATAAGTCGAAGCACATAGAGATTCGATATCATTACATCTTTGACATGGTGCAGAGAGGAGCCATAAAGCTCCAGTATGTTAGCACGGATGAACAGGTTGTTGATGAACTTTATCTCATGTAAAGTTTGAGCACTTTCAAGATAAGCTTGGAATAGTCCGAAAGGACCTTCCTCGAAAGGGGGAGTAATTGTTGTGATGTGACATCTCTTGCTTCTAGCTTCATTGTTGTGACGTAAAGCAAGAAGATGTAATGAGACTAGTACTGTGCTTCCGGCTTGACAATTGTGACGTAAAGCCAGTCTAGTATCTTGTTTCCAACCTGATGGTTGTGACGTAAAGAAAGAAGATGTGATGAGACTAGTACTGTGCTTCCGTCTTGGAAGTTGTGATGTAAAGCCAGCCTAGTATCTTGCTTCCAACCTGATGGTTGTGACGTAAAGAAAGAAGATGTGATGAGACTAGTATTGTGCTTCCGGCTTAACAGCTGTGACGTAAAGCCAGTCTATCATCTTGCTTCCAACCTGATGGTTGTGACGTAAAGTAAGATGATGAGATGAGACTAGTATTGTGCTTCCGTCTTGACAACTGTGACGTAAAGCCAGTCTAGTATCTTTCTTCCATCTTGATTGTTGTGACATAAAGCAAGACGAGTACCTTGCTTCCAACTTGATTGTTGTGACGTAAAGCAAGATGAGTACTGTGCTTCTAGCCTTACAGCTGTGACGTAAAGCCAGTCCAGTATTATGATGATGAGCCAACCTTGTGCTGTGATGATGATGTAATAGTTTTATACTAATCCATATTGATGCAGATGATGATTGCATTCCTTTGAGAATGATGATGTTGTCGATGAAGAAAACTTCCGATGATTTATAGATACATCGGTTAGTGTTCCAAGATGATATTGATGATGTTGTCCTCCTAATGTTGTTGATGATAAAGGCCTCTCTCTCATCTGATGTTGTTGTAGAATACCCTTGTTAAGGGGGAGTGTTGAAATAATGTAACTGCAAAGTGTATTCTTATTATTATTTGATATATTATTCATTGGATCAATCCCCATTGTGGATTGATCATGTCGGCTATTGTAAAAGGACCAAATCCCCTTTTGCGGATTGGTCATAATATAATTGTAATATGAAAAAGAAGAAGTCGGCCCCAGGATATATCAAAGAGTCCCCAGAATATAATAAAGGTGGTTATAACCACCCAGGAGAAGAAGTCGGCCCTGCCAGTGAAAGGACACTCCCACACGTGCCAGTCTTGTATAAATAAGGAGGCCAACGCCTCACTTAGACACACACTGACTTGTTCGTTTGAGAGACAAGTTTCGGAGTTTCAGCTGGAGAAGAGAGAGAGAGAGAGAGAGAGAGAGGTGCATCTTTGGGAGAGGAGTTTATGTACTTGTTTGAGTTATCTCTTGGCATTGTATTGACTATCTATATTAAGGAAGTTTTGTTGGGTTTTCTGCCCCATGAGGGTTTCCCAGGATAAATGATGTGTCTCTTGTGATTGTGTATTTCTCAGTGATTCTATCTTATGCTATTGTTATCTATTGAAATGCAAAGAACTCTAATAATATCTTAAACCTTAACAATATGAGTGTGCTCTCTCATGAACGATACTAAGTAGTGAAGTGTGAGAGAAAGATTGTATAAGAGTTGTTCTGAACTCTGATATCTTAATATAAGATTGTTATTTATGAGTGTTATTCTGATCTTTTGCCGGTGATTTAGTCAAGTATAAGCACAATCCTGCCTGTGAGCTTGGGCCCACTCACAGGTATGAATTTGTGATATTTAATTTTCAGCATATAGCTATTAGTTATTAGTTTCTAAATAGTTGTTAGTTTATGTTAATTTCATTTTGATTTAAATGCATGCGGTAGATTGGATGTGGGCTGCATAATGGCCACCTGCAATTTGCTGAAGAATGATGACTAAGGATTGTTAAGACTAGATTCTTGCAGATTTCTGATTTTGTTTTCATCCTTTGTTTATTTTGATATCATATATTAAATCTGGGTGTGCACTTTCTATCTTTAATAATGTCTGAATGAAATTAGAAAAACTATGAGTTGGGAATTGTAAATCCTATTGATCTGATTTCAATGCATTGATTTAATAATAGTTTTCTTTCAGTGTGTGGATTAGAATATATTAGATAGTTCCTTTCGACTATGTGTGTGTGTGTTGTAGAATTACTATACTTGTGTCCCCTCTAGGTGAACATACGAAGGGGCAGGGTTATGAGATCTCAGAGACCTAAATCAGAGAGACACCACTAGCAGGGTTGGGGGTCAAGAGTATTGTGGCTTTCTCCCTTATATTCCATGCATGGTTTAGTTTAGTTATTCTTTTCCAATATCTTGGTGAAAATTTTCTTTCTGTGTATACTGCACCGGGTGCCTCGCAAGTGTAAACTGAACCCTGGGTTGAAAAATTAAGTGACAAAGTGTAGAGTGACACCATTTAATTGGGAATCATACTTACACCTCATCAGTATTCATGACTACGATAGCAATAAGTTGTATCAGCATATGCATAATAAGTCATCCTTGGGCCCCACTCTAAATGTACGATGGTCTTCCTAAGATGTGGAATTTCAATGGGATAATCAAGTTGAGGAAACTTTGGCTTCTATGTTCTCATACAAACTCAGATTGTTTGTTTGGTTAGTTATTTATCCATATTTTCCTATTAAAGAAACACTTGCAAAGAGTGGCTTCATATACGATAAATGAATTTCCTGCTCCAAATTTGAATCATTCAACCACATTCTATGGGAGTGCCAATTGGCATGTCAATGTTGGGAACATATTCAGTAGAAGTTCTCATACTTGTTTTAGGGTACCATTGATTTGGAGAAAAACTCTCCTTATGGACTCCAACTCACTCATCCTATTGCCTCATGATGGCTTGTGGCACTACATTCAAGTTGTTGCTATCTTTTCTCTATGGAAGCTGAGTTGTAAGTTTATTTTTGAGGGCCCTAGTGTTGTTGATTGTAGCTTCATGAGACATTCTCCAGATCGTTCTCCTCTGGATTGAGTTGAGACGTCTGTGAGATAGCCCATGTGATGGGTGTGTCATAATCCTCTAGAATGAGTTGAGATGACATGTGATCTCTTGTCATACTCTTCTGGACTGAGTTGAAAGGACTTGAGATGGTCTCATGTTTGACTCCTATGGACTTAGTTGAGTCAACATGAGATGGCTCTCCAGATGGTACTCCTATGGACTTAGTTGAGTTAATCTATTGAGAGTCATGTCCTTGTGGCTGAGCACTAGAGGATGTGTGGATCCCTTGTTATATTGTTTGAAAGTAAGATTTGTTGTAACCCTAATTTGTGTTGTAAAGGGTACAAGTCAGCCCCACCATGTAAAGGATAATTAATATTGTGTAATGATTAATTATATTTTAAGTTGTTCAAGTCGACCCTATTGTGCCAATAGACACATCCATTTGATGTGTCTAAGTCTTGTATTTATATGAGAGATAGATCCCCATTGTGGATCACTCTCACTTGTCATCTCATGATTTCAAACCTACTTGTACAGATGAGATGTGAATCCTTCTAAGGCGCTATCTTTCTGAGTTATAGGGCACCCTCTTGTGTGCTAGGGTTTGGTGGTGTATGGTGGATCTTCTCTTGGCAATATAAGAAAAGTATTGTTGGGTTTTTCCCTTGATTGAGAAGGGTTTCCCAGGATAAATTATGGTGTCTTTTGTGCATGGTTATTCTTTTTGTGATCTTGGTTTACCACAACTAGTGTAGTGTTGTTGCAGTGGTTAGGGTTCAAGTAAATGCTAAACAGAAATAAACTACATGCTTGAGATAAATTCAACATGGTATCATAGCAGTTCTCGAAGAAGATCATGTGCATAGTAAATGAAGGAAGGTTGTGGGAGGTTGAGGGATGCTACCCCTATCACTAGTGTAAGGAGAGGGTCGGCCCTTGTGGTGAAGTTTTAAGGCTGGTCGTAGGCCTATTAGCCTTGGTCGAGCATTGATAAGGGTCTTGAAGGAAAACTGCAGCATGGAGAATCCCCTCTAGGGATGCCGCAGCTAGAAGGAGTCTTAACTGCAGACCTAAAAACCAAACCCTAAACAAAATTGCCAATCGAATTTTGGGAAGAATATGAAGCAACGAATAAGTGTTATTTGAGACAGTCTTGTGGTATTTATAAGGCCTATTCTGTGGCATAATTAAGGGTATGACAACAAGAACTTGAGGCAGTTTTCAAGTAACTTTTGAAGCAAGTTCTGAAGTATTTTTTGAGGCAACGCTGTGGCAGATCTGAGGCTAGTTTCAGATGAACAAAGTGAGTTTTTATAAGTCTGTTCTAGGAAGAGTTTTGAGGAATATTTTGAAGCATTTTAGGCCAATTTTGAAGTGAACTCAAGGTGGTTGTTCTGGAACAGTTTTGTGACCATTTTTGGAGCAGATCCAATAACAGTTTTTGTGACAAAGTTTGGGCCTGTTCTATGGTTGTTTTTGAAAGAGTGATAAGGCACATTTCTAGGAGTAACCTTGGCAAGTTCCAGACCAGGGTTGAGGTCCCTCTTTTGAAGAAAATTTCAGGCATATTTCAATTGAATAATTGAGGGCCGAGCTTGAGATTTACCTTAGGTACAAATTTCAGGTTTTCTACAGGAAGTATACTAGCAAATTTCTAAATATGAGTTTGAAGACATTTTTCATTTTGAGGTAAATTTATGAAACTTGTTTCAAGAGTGATCTTTGGTGTGAATTTTGAGTGTGGGATATAAGTGCACCTTATGCAAGCTCTAGTGGACATCAAGGAGACTAGTCTTGCAACTAGTGATGTGCAAGGTTTCAAGCCCTTGTCACAAGGAGACTAGACTTGCAGGTAGTGATGTGCAAGGTTTCAATCCCTTGTCACTATGCGAATCATTTTCCTTTGTGGAAGAAAGGAAAGAAACGTTAACCACCTCAAAAGAAGTCAAGGAATGCAAGGAAGAACTACGAGGAGTTCTTCTCTATATTAGTCTTCTCGGGAAGACCAAAAGAAATATTGAGCATGATTGCAGACTAAGGTAAGTTTTGTACTACTTTCCTTATTTGATTTCATCATTACTCTATAGTTGCTTGCATTTTGATAATGAAGGGTTTTATCCCTAGTATGGGAGCCGTCATGACTTGGACCATTATCCCTGGTAAGGGAGTCCAAATTTTATTGGTTGGTTGTTATCCTAGTACAGGAGGTCATTTTGGTTATTATCCCTATGGGAGGCCATCTTGGTTATTATCCTAGTACGGGAAGCCAACAAAGTACTGTAAAGGCATTAGAGGACCTGAGAAGACATGTGATATCTCCAAGTTATCAACACCAAAAAAGGAAGATGTTTATCCTTCAGACTTCAGAGGGAGTCAAACTATTTGAGAAGAAGGAAGAGACAATACCTTATCCCCCTTCAACAGTTCAGAGGGAGACAATTATTTGATCCAATTGATCCAGTTGATCATGTTGATCCAGTTGATGTTCCCAGAGACATTGTAGTAGGCCAGAAGAGGCCTGCATGGGCTCGAAAAACTCTGCAGGAGGAAGAGGGACATGTAGCTCCTCATGATACATTCTGAGAGAGCAAGAGACCACAAAGATTTTTGAGCTATGTTTCAGCTATGAGCCTCATCATTGATACTGAGCCTTATAGTCATGGAGAAGCAACAAGTCAACATGTTTGACAAGATGCCATGACTGAAGAGTATCAGTTCATCATGAAGAATGATGTGTGGGATATTGTTCTGAGATCATAAGGGAAGTCTGTAGTGACTTCCAAGTGGATCTATAAGATCAAACATGCAACAGATGGAAGTGTCGAGAAGTACAAAGTGAGATTTGTGGCTATAGGATTCTCTCATGTGGAGGGAATAGATTATGAGGAGACATTTGCTTATGTTTCCCAATACACTTCCATCCGTACGATTATTTCCCTAGCTGCATCCATGGGTTGGTGTAATGTTCCCAAGCCAAATTGCTAGGAACATTGAATTTTTCATTGATTTTTATGGGTTTTTTGGTTGTGGCATTTTGTCAAACACTTTGCAGATTTTGTCCTCTTAAGTTGGGTTGGGGTTTATACTGGTGGTTCTATGTGTATTTGCAACAAGTAAATAATATCAATGTAACAATGGAATGTACTCAACAATATGCAAGATCAATAACACAAGAAATAGCCATAAATACCTCAGATCTTATTAATTAATAATAGATCTCTGACCTCATACAAAATGGTGCAGATCTGGAATACATATAGGGGAATAGAGTGTTTGGATGATAAAGCCTCCAAGATACAAGATATATGAATATCCAGGCTTCCAAAAGCCTCTCCAAGCTATAGACCAAAAACCCAAATGAACCAACTCAAAACCCAGCTGAAATGTGATGATCTTCCTAGCACAATGCACCCCTCACTGGTTGTAGCAAACAAATAATTTGGCCTCTCTGAAGATGGCCATCAAACCCTCTAAGAAAGATGTAAAATTGTATATTGGGCCAAGGGAAACCCCCTTGCAAGATCTCGCGCTGAATGATGAAGAGCTGACCCACCAAATGATTGAATCCTCAATCTACAGTGCCCCCTCCTTCTCTCCAACTCGTGCCAAGCTCCAATAAATAATATAACAGAAGCCCTAGTCCATACAAAGAATAACCAGAAGCCCCTTTTCCCATAATCCTTCTCCTCTTTCCAGATCGAGATACTCTTCTCAAGATGGTGCGCCCTCCTGCTAAAAATCCGATGTAGTTGCACACTATTTCTCTATGAACCTGCAATTGTTGTAGGATCCACCCGTGGTTGAGATAGACTAATGTAAAATGGTGAGGGATGAATATTTCACCTTCGTGAACAAGCTTGGACCAGTTTGGGTGGAATATTTCATCACTAAGTTGATCTCTAGGGTTTGTTAAGTCAAAACCATCAAAACCCCCAAGTGCATGGGCTCACTAGCAAGAAGCCAAATATCAAACTGATAATCAACATAATGAGAGAATAGAGGCCCCTATCTCTCTCTTATACGCCCTGTTCACCTTTTCTTTCCAAGTTACTTTTACTTTATTTATTTATTTATTAATTAATTAAATCACTTAATTAATTAATTAACCCTTTTTCCTCTAAAAAGTGGTTTATCCATCCTCATGGCTTCCCCGACCACTGAAAGTTACTCCTCATCATCTTATTCTGTAGTGTTCTTCCTCCCAATTATGATGAGCTATTACACTAAGAGGTTCCTCCAAGTATTATGCCCAATATGACCTGCCTAGTGGATTTTATTAAAATATAACCCATAATAACTCAAAAATAAGGAAATCGTCGGAATGCAACAAAACCAAAGCCAAGTTGTGCAGAATGGATCCTGATGATGAAATATGATGAACGATGCAAGTCGAGCCCAATAAAACTCCTCAATAGCTCCTATACTCGCTATCACACCCATCTGGCTACTTTGGTTAACATAACACTCTGTAATATAATGATGTTTAAAAGTGGGGACATTACAGTCCTCCTTGCTAGAAAATTGCTTGTCCTCAAGAAATAAGTGAATCAACTTATATATGATATCTATGTCCCACATCCACCTGTGTGACACAAAGTAGACTCCCCTCAAGATGTGGCCCCTCCAAGTGCTCACCATCCTAGTCAACTCCCCAAGAAACCACTTTGCTCGAAATTCAACTCCATCAAACACTGAACTACCAAGTACTCCAATCCATGGATCCCATATCAAGATGTGAATTGCAATGCCCTGTGAATTATATACCTGTGACATATCAATACCATGAGTCTCCTTCCAAGAACACACTGCCTCCACCAGCTGAACATGTCGTTATCATAGTGAGGTATTATAAGACCTCAGTGAATCACTATCAAGTGACGTGCCCCCCTCAATCTGAAGCTCAATGGAAAATCAAAGTGGATTTCCCCTGCCAAGATCCACTCGCCTCCATCAATCAATGAGATGCCTAGTCCTGTAACCGAGGGTCACATGCTTATCTGTGAAAGGAACCATCATGTTGGCGCTACACTACTCTGATCATGATTTCTTGCGCCACGTATGCATATGGAATCCTCCACTCTCGGATCCTGATAAAATGAAGAAAATTATTGATCAAATGGACTCCCAGATCCCATGGAAAATTTGGAAGTTCATCACGTCCAATCCCCACTAATTGTTGATGTGCCATACTGATAACTGTCAGAATCCCTCCATACTCATCCCAATGAGAATCAAAATCTGCATCACCCTTTGAGATATCCTCTATCCCACGGCCTAAGGTACTCTCCATAATTCTCAAATCCTCAACTATCTATCTTTGATGATCCACCCCTATCCCGATGTACGCAATAAAGATACGTCTGTCAGGTGGTCTATGTCTACCAACTCTCCATGTCCACAACCACTGTCTATCTCCCCTTGCGCTGCTATCAATGATGAAAGTATCGGGAAAGGTTAACAAACAAATATGAAACCATCTATAGGACTAGAATGTATCATATTCTTTGGTAAATCCCAAGGAATTGACCCAAATCTCATCCACTAGTGCCCAAGGTGAATGATCACATGTACTCATCAATAAACTCCAACCACCAGGTACAACAACATGTATCTCCACCAACTATGATTCAATCACTCTCCATCCCTCATCACCCATGCAACTGTTGCTACTGTGAAGATGATCTCCTAGAGATATATATTGTTTCAATGGAGAGGAGTCTCCATGCTCTACTAAGTACATCTCCTCCCTGAAATCCAGTGTCCATCTCTGCATGTCTTTGTGAACTACCACTCATCACTGTATGCCCCTGCACACTCGTGTAATCTCTGGTATATACCTGCAACATCATGGATCCTGGGTCATCCTCTATATGAAATTCAATGACTCCTAGAAAACAAATGGAAGTGTCATCATAACTGCCCCTGGCTCTGGAATCCCCATGTGTATGTGTGTGCCCAACTATCTCAACACCCTCATGAAGGGTTGTCCTTGTGACCCATGGATATCCTCCTACGTCTCTGGATCATATCTATCCGTACTCATTAGTGATCCTGGGTACTCCTCATGCTCCTCCATCAACTAGTGCTCCATTGTTAAACCACTAACATCCTCTAGCAATGTGGCTGAAGGATATATCTGACTCTTTGTTGAGATAGATGTAGTGGATCTTTGTCTAGTCTCATCAAGGAGCTCCTCTAATCTGGAATTTGATTCTTGAAGGGTTGTCTTTGTTCCTTCCAATAATCCTCGTGTGCTCACCAACTCATGAGTGAGTCGGTCCACCTCCAACTCCTGCTCCCTCGGGGCCCTATGATACATCTCATTAATCACCAATAAGTAATATTTGCCCATTAACAATTGTTGGTAGTTGACCCTCAACACAGTCACTCTCTCCCTGAGAGCATGAAAGTCATCCATGGCAAGTCCCCCATCTGAACTATCATGTGCCATCGATGCCTTCCAGCAATATCCTGCCACCAATGCATGTGTGTCATCAATGCGCCTAGTGGCTGCCCTGTTCATGTCCTCACTGACTCTCAATTGTCCTGCTAAGTGTTGTGACTCCTCGTCACAATCCCGCTAGGGTGCTACCTCATGCCCCTCACTTTTAGTGTCAACAATGGAATCCTCAACAACAAACTCCTCAACGGATAAGGTACTAAACTACCCATTGTCCACTGTGCTACTAATTTCTCCTATATGCCAATGCACACCATCACCAACTGCTACCCCCATCTACATTGCACTGTATTCTGTATGAGCAGTTGTATCCTCCTATGCGCTCACTCTGCTAATGTCATATGCACCTGGGTCCCATAAAAATGTGTCTAGACATGAGATGTGGTCATCCCGACCAATAAGGAGTGCATCCTCATCACTGTAGAATGGTTCTGGAAGTGAGTGTCCCATCAAACTGTCAGTCTCCACAGCTTGATCTAACAATGGAATCTCCAAAAAAGGTGACTCACTCTCCTCATACAGATGTGTATGTGTAAGGTCAGTTGTCTCCAATTCATGTCTCTCCTCCTGGGGCTGCAGATCCATATGTCCCTGGTGTACAATCCTCACACAAGCCTCCTCCACCATATCATAGATGCCATTGATATCCTCATGTGTCGTGGCTATCATAGGTGTATGAAAAATGTGTCACGATCATCATAGAAAACTCATCCTCCTCCACACATGACTTCCTAAAATCCATGTATACACCCAAGGGTAGGGCATCTAACCTCCTAATCTCATCATATCTCAGTGCTAACACATGTGAATCCTCACACGTGTCACCACTATGCTGAAGTGTTGAATCCTCAACACTGCGTGACAAGGAAGATGAAGAACATGCACCATCATCTTGTTCATCCAAATGTCCCCCAGATGTGAAAGAGTCACTAGCCTCATCAGAATACTCTAAATAGGCATCTATGGCCTCATCCTCATGCATCTCCTCATCCTCATCCTCAATGTCATAGTGCACCTCAACAATGTGCACCTTCCCTTTGCCCCTGCATCTGTGATCTAGCTCCCAAGGCTCTTTGCAACTGTAGCAAAGTTCTCTGCTCCTAATGGATGTAGGATTAACTTGTGCTTCCTTCCATCTAGCTGCTCTGGCTCTATTTTCCTCTTCTATGCCAACCCAATGTGTAACGTCATCTTTGCTCCACCTAGGACTTTTTATGGATATAAACTGTTGGTGTGTTACTTGAGCCCTAAATCTCTCACTAAGGGCATAATATTCCCTTTCACAACATACAATCTCTCTAGCAAAGTCCATAGAATCCATATCTCCTTATAGAAGACCCCTTAGGCTGGGAGGAATCTTCACTCTGATACCTCTGTAATGTTCCCAAGCCAAATTGCTAGGAACATTGAGTTTTTCATTGATTTTTATGGGTTCTCTGGTTGTGGCATTTTGTCAAACACTTTGCAGATTTTGTCCTCTT
Source organism: Picea engelmannii (assembly GCA_009831015.1). NCBI lineage: Eukaryota > Viridiplantae > Streptophyta > Pinopsida > Pinales > Pinaceae > Picea > Picea engelmannii. Next base: position 176,287 of record ML808953.1, on the reverse strand, counting down.
AAGTTGCATTAGGGTTTATACTGGTGGTTCTTTTTGTATTTGCAGCAAGTAAATAATAACAATGTAACAATGGAATGTACTCAACATGATGCAAGATCAATAACACAAGAAATGGCCATAAATACCTCAGATCTGATTTATTAATAATAGATCTCTGACCTCATAGAAAATGGTGCAGATCTGGAATACATATAAGGGAATAGAGTGTTTGGTTGATAAATCCTCCAAGATACAAGATAGATGAAGATCCATGCTTCCAAAAGCCTCTCCAAGTTGTAGACCAAAAACCCAAATGAACCAACTCATAACCCAGTTGAAATGTGATGATCGTCCTAGCACAATGTGCCCCTCACTAGCTATAACAAACCAAGAATTCGTCCTAAGATGGTCATCAAACCCTCTAAGAAAGATGCCAAACTGTAGATCATCCAAGTGAAATCCCCTTGCAAGATATTAGGCTGAATGATGAAGAGTTGACCCACCAAATGATTGAATCCCCAATCTACAGTGTGTCCTCCTTCTCTCCAACTCGTGCCAAGCTCCAATAAATAATATGATAGAAAAAAAACCTCCGAAATAGGCTAAAGAAGGTGCCCTAGGCCATACAAAGAATACCCAGAAGCCCCTTTTCCCATAATCCTTCTCCTCTTTCCAGATCAAGCTACTCTTCTCAAGATGGTGCACCCTCCTGCTGAAAACCCCCTGTAGTTGCACATTGTCTCTCTCTGAACCTATAATTGTTGTAGCATCCACCCGTGGCTGAGATAGACTGATGTAAAATGGTGAAGGAGGAATATTTCACCTCCGTGACCAAGATTGGATCAGGTTGGGTGGAATCTTTCACCATCGAGCTGATCTCTAGGGTTTGTTTAGTCAAAACCATCAAAACCCCCAAGTGCATGGGCTCACTAGAAATAAGCCAGATATCAAACTGATAATCAACATAATGAGAGAATAGAGGCCCCTATCTCTCTTTTATACTCCATGTTCACCTTTTTCTCTCCAAGTGACTTTTACTTTATTTAATTATTAATTAATTAATTAAATCACTTAATTAATTAGTTAACCCTTTTTCCTCTAAAAAGTGGTTTACCCGTCCTCATGGCTTCTCTGACCATTGAAAGTCACTGCTCGTCATCTTATCATGTAGTGCTCTTCCTCTCGATTCCGATGAGCTATTACACTAAGAGGTTCCTCCAAGTATTATGCCCAATATCACCTGTTTAGTGGATTTAATTAAAATATAACCCATAATAACTCAAAAATACAGAAATTGTTGGAATGCAACGGAACCAAAGCCAAGTTGTGCGGAATGGATCCTGATGATGAAATATGATGAACGATGCAAGTTGAGACCAATAAAACCCCTCAATAGCTCCTATACTCGCTATCACACCCATATGGTTGCTCTTGTTAGCATAACACTCTATAATATAATGATGTCCAAAAGTGGGGACATTACAGTTGGGACTACATCAGATGGATGCAAAGACAACCTTTCTCAATGGTGAGATTGAGGAAGAAGTTTACATTGAGTAGTCAGATGGATTTGTGATACATGAGCAGAAGTCTCATGTGTGTAGGTTGAAGAAATCCCTGTGTGGACTAAAATAGGGACCTCGTGCTTGGTATGAGAAGATTGATGGATACTTGATGAGTTTGGGTTTCAGCAAGAGTGTTGTTGATCCAAACCTATACTACCACATTGTTGGTGACGAGTGCCTGATTTTGGTCCTATATGTTGATGACTTATTCCTCACCGGTTCAGAGAGCTTCATTGTTGAATGCAAGTGTGCATTGGCATTTGAATTCGAGATGAAGGACCTTGGTATGATGCACTACTTCTTGGGACTAGAAGTATGGCAGAGGACTAATGAGATTTTCCCGAGTCAAGGAAAATATACAGTGAAGATATTGAAGAAATTCGGGATGACAGACTGCGGATCCATGCCTACACCGATGGTGATGAATTTGAAGAAGATGAACAAGGCTTCTTCCAAGTCAAGCGAGATTAATCCACATCTTTACAAACCACTGATTGGATCATTGATGTATCTGGTTAACACCAGACCTAATATATGCTATGCGGTGAGTGTACTCAGTCAGTTTATGAGTCAGTCGAGACAGACACACTGGATAGCATTGAAGCATGTGTTGATATATCTACGAGGCACAATTGGTTATGGCCTGATATATGCCTCCGGTGTAGACATGAGATTGTAGGGATATGTCGATGCAGACTGGGTAGGGAGTGCAGTGGACTGGAAGAGCACATTCGGTTGTTGTTTTACTTTGGGGTCTACCATGGTTTCTTGGTGCAGTAGGAAACAAACTTATGTGGCTTTGAGTATCGCATAAGCATAGTACATTGCATTATGTGTGGAAGTCCGCGAAGCAGTGTGGATTCACAAGTTCCTTGCAGATTTATTTGGTCATGAGATGGATTCCACCGTTATCCATTGCGATAACCAGAGTTGTGTGAAGCTCTCCAAGAATCATGTGTTTCACAATAAATCGAAACACATTGAGATCAAATACCATTACACCAGAGATATGGTGAAAAGGAAAGCAGTACATGTGAAATACCTTTCTACACACGAGCAAGTTGCAGATGTCTTCACCAAATCGCTTGTCAGGACAAAGTTCGAGAACTTTTGTGAGAGACTTGGCCTGGTGGAGAATTCCTCCCTAGCCGAGAGGGAGTGTTGTTGATTGCAGCTTCATGAGACATTCTCCATATCGTTCTCCTCTGGACTGAGTTGAGATGTTTTTGAGATATCCCATGGGACGGGTGTGTCATACTCCTCTAGACTGAGTTGAGATTATGTTTGGTCTCTTGTCGTACTCCTTTGGACTGAGTTGAGACGACTTGAGATGGTCTCATGTTTGACTCCTATGGACTTAGTTGAGTCGACATGAGATGGATCTCCAGATGGTACTCCTATGGACTTAGTTGATATAATTTGTTGAGAGTGATGTCCCTGTGGTTGAGCACAGGTGGACATGCCCCTAGTGGCTGAGCACTAGAGGATGTGTGGATCCCTTGCTATATTGTTTGAGAGTAAGATATGTTGTAACCCTAATTTGTGTTGTAAAGGGTACAAGTCAACCCCACGATGTAAAAGATAATTAATATTGTGTAATGATTAATTATATTTTAAGATGTTCAGGTCGGCCCTATTGTGCCAATAGACACATCCATTTGATGTGTCTAAGTCTTGTATTTATATGAGAGATATATCCCCATTGTGGATCACTCTCACTTGTCATCTCATGATTTCATACCTACTTGTACGGCTGAAGTGCGCATCCTTCTAAGGCGCTATCTTTCTCATTTATAGGGAACCCTCTTGTGTGCTAGGGTTTGGTGGTGGATGGTGGATCTTCTCTTGGAAATATAAGCAAAGGATTGCTGGGTTTTTCCCCTTGATTGAGAAGGGTTTTACCAGGATTAATTCTGGTGTCTTTTGTGCATGGTTATTCTTCTTGTGATCTTGGTTTACTACAACTAGTGTAGTGTTGATGAAGTGGTTATGGTTCAAGTAAATGCTAAACATAAATAAACTGCATGCTTGAGCTAAATTCAATACCTAGTAGTATTTTTTCTGCATGTCAAAGGCTAAGGTTGGATGAGTTATGGTTGCAAGCTAGGGATAAAGGATTTTTCCCTTTTAAAGGTGCCAAAGATGCTTTGACAACCACTATCTCAGACCTTATTGCAACCTTAACAGAAATAGGATAACTATCATTGTGTTTGTCCATTCTTCTCTACACCTGTAAATATTATTCTCCGCCTGTACATAATGTTTTCTGAGTAAATAAAAGTATTTTTCAAAAAATTAAAAAACTCATCAAGGAGTGTTTGATCACCATGCAGAAGCCATCACGGGACTACCAACACTATCATGTGCACATCCAGACATTGCTTGGAAAGCATGATAGAGTGTTCGAACCATTAACAACAGGGAGACTACCTAACAAGGGGATTTGAGCATGTCATTGAGTTAGAGGAGGGGGCAAAACCCATGATCACCACACCATACAAACATCCAAATAAGTTTAAGGATGAGATAGAGAAGGCCATACAGGAGTTGTTGAATATGGGCACATCAGGCCTAGCTCTAGTCCCTTCGCTTCTTCAGTTGTATTGGTGAAAAAGAAGGATGGCACGATGAGGATGTGCATCGATTACAGGCCGTTGAACAAGAAGAAAATTAAGAACCGGTAATCGATACCCATGATCAATGAGTTGATAGATGAGTTGCATGGGGCAGTGTACTTCTCGAAGATTGATCTTCGATTGGGTACCATCAAATCTAGGTCAGAGAGGAGGAAATCCACAAATAGAGTTTAGATGTCACTACGGGCACTATGAGTGTCTAGTCATACCCTTTGGGTTAACTTACGCACCAGCCACCTTCCGGTCTTGTATGAACCATATCTTCAACAACCAAATGAGGAAGTTCTTACTGGTCTTCTTTGATGATCTATTGATCTATAGGAGGACTTGGGAGGAGCATTTGAGGCATATAGATGAGACTCTTAGCATCATGGAGGAGTAATCATTGGTTGCCAAGTGTTAATTTTTAAGCCATTATTATATATGTTTGCATTTCATTAGATAATAATAGCATAATCCAAGATCACTGAGAAATACACAATCACAAGAGACACAACATTTATCCCGGGAAACCCTCTAGGGGAAGAAAACCCAACAAAATTTCCTTAATATAGATAGCCAATACAATGCCAAGAGATCTCTATGCTAAAACAGAAAGTCCTCTCCAAGATATGTGCCACTCTCTCTCCCCTTTGCCGGTAATAGATCAAAACTTGTCTCTCAAACTGAGAAAGTGAGTTATGTCCAAGTGAGGCGCTAGCATCCTTTATTTATACAAGTCTGGCACGTGTGAAGTGTCTCTTCACTGGCAGGGCCGACTTCTCCAAATGGGTGGGTAAACCCACCTTTATTATATTTCTGGGTCTCTTTATTAACTGTTGGGGCCGACTTCTTATTCTGCCTATTATAATTGTCTTTTGACCAATCCGCAAAAGGGGATTTGGTCCTATTACAATAACCGACATGATCAATCCACAATGGGGATTGATCCTATGAATAATATATCAATAATAATAAGAATACTCTTTGCAGTTAAAATATTTCAACACTCCCCCTTAACAAGAAGGGTATTCTTCAGCAACATCATGCGAGAGAGAGAGGACAACATCATCAACATCATCAAGTGGGAGGACATCATCATCAATATCATCTTGGCTGGCGTATCTATAAATCATCGGAAGTTTTCTTCATCGACAACATCATCATTCTCAAAGGAATGCCATCATCATATGCATCAATATGTATTAGTATAAAAACTGATACATCATCATCATCACAGCACAAGGCTGGCTCATCATAATACAAGACTGGATTTACATCACAGCTGTCAAGCTGGAAGATCAGTACTTGTCTCATCTCATCGCCTTGCTTTATGTCACAACACTCAAGCTGGAAGCAAGATACTCATCCTGCTTTACGTCACAACCATTAGGTTGGAAGCAGGATACTAGACTGGCTTTACATCACAACTATCTAGCTGAAAGATCAGTGCTAGTCTCATCATATCATCTTGCTTTACGTCTGACAACTCGGTCAGAAGCAAGGAGCATCTCATCTTGCTTTAAGTCTGACATTGGGTCAGAAGCAAGGAACATCTCATCTTACTTTACGTTTGACACTGGGTTAGAAGCAAGGAACATCTCATCTTGCTTTACGTCTGACAACTCGGTCAGAAGCAAGGAACATCTCATCTTGCTTTACGTCTGACAACTCGGTTAGAAGCAAGGACCATCTCATCTTGCTTTATGTCTGACAACTAGGTCAAAAGCAAGGAACACATCACATCTTTCTTTACGTCTGACAGCTAGGTCAGAAGCAAGGAACATCTCATCTTGCTTTACATCTAACAACTCAGTCAGAAGCAAGGAACATCTCATCTTGCTTTACGTCTGACAACTAGGTAAGAAGCAAGGAACACATCACATCTTGCTTTACGTCTGACAGCTAGGTAAGAAGCAAGGAACATCTTGCTTTACGTCTGACAACTAGGTCAAAAGCAAGGAACACATCACATCTTGCTTTACGTCTGACAGCTAGGTCAGAAGCAAGGAACATCACATCTACTCCCCCTTTCGAGGAAGGTCCTTTCAGACTATGCCAAGCTTGTCTCGGAAGTACTCAAACTTTACACGAGATAGAGGCTTGGTCAACACGTCAGCAACTTGTTCATCCATGCTAATGCACTGGAGCTTCAAGGCTCCTCTCTGTACCATCTCGCGGATGTAATGATAGCGGATCTCTATGTGCTTCGACCTGTCGTGGAATACAGGATTCTCTGTCATCTTTATGCAGCTCTGGTTGTCACATAGAATCACGGTTGCTCTCATATCCAAGTCAAATAGGCCGGTCAACAACTTTTGAAGCCATATAGCTTCACAGCTAGCAGAACATGCAACAATGTATTCTGCTTCCGCTGTGCTGAGAGAAATACTAGATTGCTTCCTACTTTTCCACAAGATCATAGCTGATCCCAAACTGAAACAACATTCTGAAGTGCTTTTCCTGTCTGAAACACTTCCTGCCCAATCTACATCAGTATATCCACTCAATGTGAAATTATGATCTCCATCATAGCTGAGACCATAATCTATTGTACCTTTGAGGTACCTCATCACATGTTTTGCAGCGACTAAGTGAACACGTATGGGTTCTACCAGGAATTGACTCAAGGTGTTCACGGAAAAACAAATGTCTGGTCTGGTGTTCATCAGGTACATCAACGATCCAATAATCTGTCTATACAGTCTAGCATCAATCAATTCTGACGACGTGTCGACCAACAACTTTAGCTTCACTGCCATGGGTGTATTCATGGGCTTGCATTCCAGCATGTCGAATCTCTTTAAGATTTCGACCGTGTACTTCCCTTGGTTAAGGAAGATCCTCTTAGGACTCTGCCATACCTCAAGACCTAAGAAGTAATGGATTAGGCCAAGGTCTTTCATTTCAAATTCCGAGGCAAGTTTCCTTTTACATTCAGCGATGAGCTTTTCTTCTCCAGTTAAGAATAAGTCATCGACATATAGCAGTAAGATTACTGGCTCATTATTCATAATTTTGAAGTAGAGATTTGAGTCTGCTTTACTCTTGGTAAAGCCTAAGCTCGTCAAGAAACTGTATATATGGCCATACCAAGCTCTAGGAGCTTGCTTCAATCCATATAAGGCTTTCTTCAATCTGCAGACATGAGACTTCCTGTCTTCAACCTCAAATCCTTGAGGTTGCTCTATATACACTTCCTCTTCGATGACACCGTTTAGGA
>ML808953.1:150431-167266 GCA_009831015.1 Picea engelmannii | reverse complement strand
GAATTTAGTTTATGGTTTGATTCTCCCACTCCCTTGATGGGGTACTGATAATCATCACCAAGTGTCACTTTCTGAGAAAACTTCTTCTCTGAGATACAAGAGAGAATATTTCTTTGTCCCGTCATGTGCTTGGATGCACCACTGTCAATGAGCCAAGTGTCCTCTCCAGGTGCTACAGATCCTGAGAGGGTTGAGATCAACACATGGTCTTTTATCTCCTCTCTCATCATCTTTGTGGGTGGCTCTTCATCTTCGGCTACATGGGCATGAAGCCTCTTTTGTTTTCTCTTGTATTCTTCTCATCTGGCTGGACAAAACTTCGCAATGTGTCCCATCTTGTCACAATGATAGCATTGTATAGATGAGTAGTCTCTTTCCTTTCGTTGTCCTTTCTTCTGAAATCTCCTTGGATGAGATTCTTTATGATTGAATTTATTTGATTGTTGAGGATCTTTATGAGTCTCATTTTGGAAGTAGGGTTTCTTCCTTCTTCCTTTGGTGTGAGTAGCAAGGGCTTGATCATCATATTTGGCTAGTAACGCTTCCCGATTTGCTACTCTTGTTTCTTCTTGGATGCACTCTTCCCATAGGCTGTCGAACTTCAGTTTCTCCTTTCTGGCACATATCGTCTGGATGAAAGCATCCCAAGGTCTTGTGAGACCATTTAGGGTCGTAACTATAAGTTCGTCTTCGTCTATGGTATCTCCAATAGCTTCCAGTTGTTCTTTGAATTCTGAGATTCTGGAGAAATATTCCTGAAACATTTCTCCTTTCTGCATCCTTATATTCTTTAGTTGGGCTCTGAGATTCATCTTCCGGTTTATGTTCTTTTATTTATATATTCTGGTCAAGGCATCAAACATTTCTTTCAAGGTCTTCTTAGATGACACATAAGGGATCAGATGGTCTTTGATTGAATCTGCAATGATTCTTTTGGCCCTTATTGTGTCCTTTTGATGCTTTTCCTTTTCTGTAGCATCTTCGGGTTCCGGTAATTCTTCCTTGATGAATCTTTCTAGGTCATTCTCTTCAAGAATGAGGCCAATCCTATACTTCCAGGCACGGAAGTTTTCCACTCCTTCTAACTTGTCAACAAGCTTAATGCTTGCATACATCTTTACTTGGAGCTAGGAAAATGACCGAAAAATGAAAGTGCTCAAAATAAAAAACTGAACTTACCACAAGATGTGCTTGGCTGAGGTGAACTGCCTGGTGTGTTTGGATCTGAGAAAATCCAACTTTTTCCCCTTCAAATCTGATTTGTGGATTTATGGACTGGTGCTTCTGGTACCTTTGGTACTTCTGGTACTTCTAGTACTGGTTTTCTGGTACTTTCTAGTACTTTGTGAAACTAGGGTTTCACTTTCCGGGAGATCCAGGCACTGAAAAGGTGCGTTGATGATGTCAAATTGATCCTTAGGGGAGGGCACAACTTTCTAGATAGTTTTAGGGCTGAAAAGCTTCACTTTTGAAAAACCCTAATTTGTAGGTACTGCAACAATGACGTTTTTCTCTTGCAAAATATGATTCCTTCATCTTGGCTCTGATACCATGTTAATGTTTAAGCCATTATTATAGATGTTTGCATTTCATTAGATAACAATAGCATAATCCAAGATCACTGAGAAATACACAATCACAAGAGACACAACATTTATCACGGGAAACCCTCTAGGGGAAGAAAACCCAACAAAACTTCCTTAATATAGAAAGCCAATACAATGCCAAGAGATCTATATGCTAAAATAGAAAGTCCTCTCCAAGATATGTGCCACTCTCTCTCTCCTTTGCCGGTAACAGATCAGAACTTGTCTCTCAAACTGAGCAAGTGAGTTATGTCCAAGTGAGGCGCTAGCCTCCTTCATTTATACAAGTCTGACACGTATGAAGTGTCTCTTCACTGGTAGGGCCGACTTCTCCAAATGGGTGGGTAAACCCACCTTTATTATATTTCTAGGTCTCTTTATTAACTATTGGGGCTGACTTCTTATTCTGCCTATTATAATTGTCTTTTGACCAATCCGCAAAAGGGGATTTGGTCCTATTACAATAACCAACATGATCAATCCACAATGAGGTTTGATCCTTTGAATAATATATCAATAATAATAAGAATACTCTTTGCAGTTACAATATTTCAACAGAGGTCAAGTGTGAGTTTGCGATGACAAAGATTCTCTATCTAAGACATGTGATTGGTGAGAAGGGAGTACAGGTGCACCAGAAGAAGATCCAGACGATCTTACATTGGCCCACACCTAGATTAGTTATAGAGTTGCGGGGGTTCTTCGGATTGTGCAACTACTACATGCACTTTGTGAAAGGATTTTCACAACTTGGTGCGCCATTGACGGATCTCACCAATATGGGAGCATTAAGATGGTCAGAGGAGGTACAAGAAGCATTTGACATGATGAAGAAGGTGATGGGTATTTTCCCAGTGTTAGCGCTTCCAGATTTCTCACAACCATTTGTGTTGGAGTGTGATGCATCCAGAGAGGGGATAGAAGTGATGTTGATGCATAATCTGCATCCCATAGATTTTGAGAGAAGGAAGTTGAGGGGGTCAGAGAGGCTCTACCCCATTTATGATAAAGAGATGTTGGTCATCATGCATGCATTGGCCAATTTTACATAGTACATGGTTGGAGGATGTTTTGGGTGAGGACCGACCACAACAACCTGAGGTATTTCTTGAAGCGGAGAGACTTGAGCAAGAGGCAACATAAATGGGTAAGTAAGGTGCAAGCATATGACTTTGACATTGAGTATGTGAAGGGAAAGAAGGATGTAGCTATTGATGCCCTTTTCTGGAGACCTATAGCCTTCTCCATGACAGAGATCTCGATGGACGGGAAGTCCATTCTCTTGGTGGAGTACTCCGAGAATACTTCTCCTATGAGCTTATGGAGGGAATCATTCAGGATGACAGGTACAATGTAGTGGATGACATCATCTACTACAAGGATAGGATCTACCTTGTCCCCAACTCCACACTCAAGGATAAGATCTTGAGGACAGTACATGATGCACCATTGGCAGGGAACCCAAGGTAGCTGAAGACTTACAAGTAGGTGAGGGAGATATTCTCTTGGAAGGGTCTCAAGGAGGATGTACTGCGACATGTGATGGAGTGCATGACTTGTTATAAGAACAAGTCAGAGCTTACACATCCTATGGGTCTGCTTCAGTTGTTACCTATTCTAGAGCAGAAATGGGAGAGCATTTCCATGGACTTCATTACAGGGTTGTCGAAGGTACAGGGCAGGGATTGTATCTATGCGGTGGTGGACAGGTTGACCAAGTTTTCAAATTTCTTTGTCATTCCTTCATAGTATAGTGCATTTCAAGTGGCCAACATATTCTTCAGGGAGGTATTAAGACTACATGGTGTTTTGAGATACATAGCTAGTGATTGGGACAATATATTTCTTAACACTTTCTGGCATGAGTTGTTCAAGTTATCGAGGATAGAGTTGACACCTAGTACCAACTATCACCCTCAGACAGATGGGAAAATGAAGATAGTGAACAAATGGGTTGAGGAATATTTGTGGAACTATGTGTCGAGACAACAGAGGGCTTGGATAAAGTGGTTGCATCTTGGGGAGAATTGTTATAATACCACTAATCACATGTCCATCAGGATGAATCCATTCAGGGTATTGTACAGCTATGATGCTCCATCATTTTTGGATTTGGCGTTCAGGGAGAGTAGGCCCCCCAAGGCCAAAGATTGGTTGCAGGAAAGCCAGGACATCTTGAGAGTCCTGAAGGAGAACGTACAAGTCGCCCAAAATGAACAAAAGATGTGTGCAGATAGGCATAGGGTGGAGCGTAGCTTTGAGGTTGGGGATTTCGTCTTTCTGAGGTTGCATCCATACATAAAGTCCTCATTGAAGGAGAGTTGCACAAAGAAAATGAAGCCTTACTTCTATGGACCATACAAGGTGATCAAGAGAGTTGGAGAGGTGGGGTATGAGTTGGAGTTGCCAGAGGGTAGCAGGATCCACAATGTCTTCCATGTATCTTTGTTGAAATTAATGCAATTGCAAGAGACATTCTCTGGAGGATGGAAAAGACCCTAGCTATGGACTAGGGCCCCCAACACACTCCTGGGGTTTCTTGGTATGAAACCAAGCAGTGTGAACCATGGAAAAAGATCCTAGTGAGGGACCCCAGTATATAACTGAGGTTCTTGGTCTTGGACCAAGCAGTAAGTCCCTAGATGTGTCTAGGGCCCCTGGATGTGGTCCAGGGAATCCTTGTCTGGTGCTTGGATTGATCCTTGGATATGTTCCTTGATGGTAGATATAAGTCCCTAGATGTGTCTAGGGCCCCTGGCTGTGTTCCAGGGAATCCTTGCTCAGTTCCTGGATTGATCCTTGGATGTGTTCCTTGGTGGTTGGTATAAGTCCCTAGATGTTCCTAGGGCCCCTGGATGTGTTCCAGGGAACTCTTGCTTAATGCATGGGTTGATCCTTGGTCTTGTACCTTGGTGGATAAGACCCTAGATGTGTTCTAGGGCCCCAAGATGTGTTCTGGGGCAATCTGGTCTTTGATCAGGTAGATCTTAGTATAATACCAAGATGTGCTGATGTGTGATCATCTTCCTCTCTCCCGGGATGGTCCATGAGACCTAGGAGTGCTTATGAAGATGAACATGACCACATTTTTTATGTATCCTCTTATTCAGTGATGATATAGTTTATAGGTCACTATGAGACTCATGTGGACATGTTTTTCCATTATGGACCCCCCTTGACTTTGTCCTAACAGATACCCCCTTGTTGTTTTGATTTCCCTCTTCGTTTATGTGATTGGGTTTTTTATGTAATTAGGGTATTAATTAAATATTAATTTACATAATAATTAATATTTATATTAACTAAATGTCATTAATTAATTATAATCCTAATTACCCTAACCCCTCTCCCTAACTATAAATTAGACCCTGCCCTATTGCATTTTACACTCACTCACTCTCTCCTCTCCCTACTTGTTCCGGCTACCTCAGTGACACTTCTCCCTCTTTTGGTGCGACCTCCTTTTGTTTATTAGTTTCAGTTTTGAGTATTTTGTATTGGTTGTGTTATCACGCAGTTTGTAGTTAGGATAAAAGGCTTCAGTCTTGTAGGTCAAACTGGCGTAACAGGAACCTATCCCACCCAATGTCACCACGATGGGAAGGTTCTTTCTATTTAGGGAGGTGAGGCCCAGGGGAGACGCCCCTGATGACCTGGGGTTTTGAGGAGGCAAGAGGATAATAAGACACAAATAGATTCCCCCTCACAAGCCACCACCAAACAGATAGTTCGGCCAAAGGCCAATTTAAAGTAAACCCCCAAAGATATACCTACCTAGAACAATGAAACAACAAACTGATATATGCAAGTTATATTTCAATGGGGTTAGTACTTCATATAATAGACGACTATCTGAATAACATATAAGCAATTGGCAATAAATGTTGACGAAGTCAATTTTTATCAATAGCAATGAAAATTATAACACTTCACCAATAAATATTGGAACAATATGGCATTCAATGTAACCAATCAATATTTCATTCAATAAATGCCTTAACCATTATTCAATTGCTCATAAAGAAAACATCTAGCTGCACTAATGATATAACAACAAAGGATAACAACAACACTTAGGGTTAATAGGGTTAGCTCTTAGACTAGGGTTAGAGGTTAGGGTTTCAATTCAAAGGTTTTGAGAGTGTTGTAATCAAGTTTCACTTCAACATTGGAGGACTCTAGATCAGTGCCTTAGGGTTTAAAGAAGTCAAAAGTGAAGAACGCAAAGGTTGAAGGAGTCAAGGTAACAACGACCAAGAACTAGAGGGAAGAGTTCTAAGGTGTTGCTATGGCAAGGCCTCAGAATCAAAACCCTAGGGGAGAGAGGCTCACTCTGGTGTTTCTATGGCAAGGCCTCGTGCTCTCTCCTCCTTTCTTGGATGGAAAAATGACTAGCATAAAAGATAAACTGAGACAAGAGGGTTTGATAAAACAAAGTGTTGCAACAGCAAGGCTTCACTAGCAAACCCTAGAAGAATCGACCCTAAAGTGTAGAAACCCTAGGCTTCAAGGCGTCTCCTTCTTCTTAGCTTGTAAAGGTACGGCTAGCAAAGGGGAAGAAGAAATAGGAGTGTAGCTACGGCTGGTCTCTTTCTTCCTTCTTCAATGGCTGAAAAATTCTCTATCAGGGGACATGAGACAAGGACCTACTTCTGTGCTTGTCACCTAGGGTTTTGATTCAGCAAAATTCATAAACATATGCAAGCAATTAGACTACAACCATTCATTCAAGAAGTTTTGCAGAAAAATACTTACAATTCACCAAGAAATAACCATGCAAATCCTAGTTGTAACACCTCCCTTCAAGAGAAATGCCAAAATATGCCAAAACTGTCTTCCTTCAACAAGTGTGCCTCACTAAATTAGCCAAATACCCAAGAGAGGGCGCAAATTTCAGACCTCCTTATGGAGTGAATGAGTGATGATGAAAAAATGGAGAAAATCCTCCATTTATACAATATCATGACCTAATTTTACTTTTTAGGTCATGTAAAAGGCCGACAAGGCCAAAACACCAAAATCATATTGTTTTACATTAAATTGTCAAATTAAATCCTAAATCAAGTTGAAAAGAGAGTCAAAGCCCCCCCAAGGGAGACGTTAGCTCCTTTTAGGGCAGATGGGGCGTCCTGGAGCAAAATGTTATCCCTCCTTGGGCTTCTCCAACCTGCCACACGTGCCACTGCTGCCTAGTCTGCCTCCCAAAACGTCAATGATGTTGGGTGATGTCATGGTCAAGGTGGTGACATCCTAGGCCTCCCAAGGCCAACATTCCATTGAGAAAGGGTCATCCCCCGTAGGTAAAGCTCTGTCGGGGTGCCTCTGGTGGAACGTCGTCTTCTCCTCTAGTGAAAAGCTTTGAATCCATCTCTATCCTGTATATCCCCTTGATGGGGTCTCAACATCCACCTGATGGGCTCTTCAGCCCCATGGAGGTCCGAACTTATCATCTCCCCATGTGTATTGGTCCAAGATGGTACCTATCCGTCGGGCATGGTCCTGCACATCAAAAGCTACGCCCTCCATGGGCTCATCAGTCACAGGGATCATAGCAATGTCAATCACATTTCATCATCAATATTAATAAACATATGCATAAAATCCCTAATAGATCAATCAATAGCTCAAAGACGTTACACAAACCTACAATAAAAGTCTGGGAAAAGGGCAATGCATCCTATTGGGCTAGTGTCCACTGAATAAGGGAAGTTCCCGGAAGAGACCTCTTCCAAGCCATGTAAGTGGATGAAGTGGTCAAGGGATGTCCAAGCAAGTGGGTGCAATGAGGACCAAGGGTGCAAGATGTTACCTGTGGGTGCCTTTGTAGAAGGCGAGTTGTACCTGTCATGGATGCAATTCTTTCCAAGCCCATTCATGCCTTTTATTCTTTTCGTTATTTCATTTTTCATTTCTTTTTTTATTTCTTTTTTGCTCAAGAGATAATCAGAGGACATTGCCCTAGCGTGGTGACCAATGGTGACAACATTACCCACAAGTACTTTCACAGAAATGAGAAGGTTGGCTCGTTATGAGACCCCCTTTCCCTTGGCCATGCAACCAAAGGTCACTGCCCTGGCATGGTAACCAGTTGATGGCAATGTCATACTGCTAGGTACCCATGGACCTAATAGGTTGGCTCGTGATGAGACTCCCTATCCTCTGGTTAGGTCTTGTTTTATTATTTTTTATTGTCCCTCTTGTTTCTTGTTGAGAAGCCTTTTATTTCTTTCTCGGGGATCCCCGGGTGAAGCATCTCGAGGTTTTATTCTTAGGATTTTATATTTTACCAGCTTTCTTTTACCTTCTGGACCTTTAGCCCCTTCTTCCCACTAGATAAGGTGCAACCCTAAAGATAGGTCAACCCAGTGCTTGAACAAGTGAAAAGGGAAAGGTGAGCGGGAAACAAGATGGAAAATTGAAGCTATGAAGGGAGGGAACGATGGATTTTCGGAGACAACCCCAAGTGGCTAACCAAAACCAATAGACATAGGCTTGATAGGACATCCCGTCAATCCCCCAAGCATGGTCAAGTGGGCAAGTGTAAGGTCCAAGCAATTGTTAGAAATAAAATGAATCAGATGCATACATTCAATGGTTTTGATGATCAAAGTGACACATACCATGATACCTGAACTAATTACCTCATGAAGCAAGAACCCTCTCTGACACAAGACCAAGCCGATGGTGGTGGAGGTTGTTTTTGCTGACAGAATAAAAATGCTGGAAGAGAGAAAAGGTTGGCCCTCTAGGGCCATGCTGAAATCAATCCTGCTCTCAGTACTCCATGTCTAGGACCTATGGGCCTCGAGACATGATCTCCTAGTTATCCCTGAAAGTGGGGGATAACATTTGGCTCCAACTCGGGGACATGTGCTCACCGTAGAGCACATGAGAACCTCAACATCTCTAGCATAACCTGTTGACCTATTTGATCTCAAGTAGAAGCATCAGTAACAAAAATGGGGTGGTAATACCACCGCAACATATATAGATAAAAATAAAGACTGGAATAACACAATCAATAAGGTTAGTGTGAAAGCAAACTAACATGCAATGCAAATGGTATAATACACGAATGCAAGATGCCTACTTACCTGCACTTACCTGTGAAGTCGGGTTCCCCCACCTTGGTGGGGTTTGAGGAGGCACCCGTTGATCGGTAATGGACGTCTTCTTCCTTCTAAAGTGGATAGATAGTAGGATTCATCCACTGATTCTCTTCCAACTTTGAAAGGCTTAAGCCACGACTGAGTGCTTCCTTTGACATTAGTTGGTTCTCCTTTCTGAGTATCCCACATCCATACTATATCTCCTTCCTTGTATTTACTGATATTGTATTTGGTTGTCTCTTGGACAACCCGGGTGTATTGTGCAGAGGGAGGAGGGTGGGATTTTGGTGTAAACACTTCCCATGAGGATGGATGGATCTGTACATCGTCTTCTGGTATTTTTAGTATCTTCACAGTCCATGTTTCCTTGTCCTTGAATTCATCCAGGAGTTGTTGGTATTCTTCCCTTTTGGGCCACTTAACTTGATCAAAGTCTTCTTCCGATGCGAAAGGCATATCTTCAGAAGAGAAGATATTGTCATCGGAAGAGAAGATATGAAGAGTTTGTATGATCTCATCATGTGCCTTGTCATTCTTGACAGGGTGATTAGCTTCCTGCACATGGGTTTTAGCTACTGGTTCATTCAGGGGATGACCCATTATTCCAGCTTTCAAAGGTAATTCTATAAAGGAAAGGTCCATTTCAAGAGTGTCGCCCAACATTGAAGCAAATTTCCTAGACAACAACATTCCCCACATATCTGGGACGTCTACTATCACGATGTCAATGTGGATTACTTTCTCAGGGTATTCTTTAAGGGAAATTTCCACATTCTCAACTACTCCATGTGTGGGTATGGCTTTAGATTCGAAACCACACACATTCCTGTAAGGACGTGTAACTTTCAACCCCAATTGTTGCAAGACCTTAAAAGGAATTATGTTGGCACATGCTCCTGTATCCAACATGCAGTTGTTGAGGCTCTTGTCATTCATTACCAAAGTCATGAAGAAGGGGGGGGTTTCACCGTATTGGACCCTGAAGTGATTGGCTTGCAACATGATAGGCGGGTCCATGGGTCCATCTGATCCTTGGAAGAAATTGTCAAAATGCTCTTTGATAGATGGCACCTTAATGAATTCTCTTAGGGGAATGGCTACATGCATCTTAGATAGTTCCCCTTCAAAGTCAAAGTTTAAGTCAACCTTCTCAGTCTTGGATGTTTTAGGAAGGAGCACATCCAAAGAAGGGGGTTTTGTTTGTTCAGCAGTAGGTTGGCTCAGTTTCTTTCTTCTATACACCTGGAATTCTTGTTTCTTCGACTTTTCTTTTGATTCCCGGTCTAGGTTGTTTATTACTGCCATCCTAGCTTTCCTGATTGCTTCTCTTATGGCCTCTTGATGTTCTTTAGCGGTGATATTTATCTGAGGTCCTTCCATGAAATGGCCTATATTGTTTACTTGTTGATGGTTATTATCACTGCAAGGACATTCATGATCCTAATGTGCTTCACTACATTCAAGGCACCAAGGGTTTTCATCAACAATGTTTGTAGGGGCTAAGGTGTTTAGAACCTCTTGCTCATTCCTTGGCTTATAAAATTGGTTCCCTTTTTGAAACTGCACTTTGTACGGGACCCTGGGTGCTTGGCTTTGGGATCTTTCCAAGTTGACAATCCTACTCATCATTTGTTCTTGATTCTTCATGATGCCATCCATAGAAGCTTGCAACTTGGCTACACTGGCACAAAGGTCTGAGGTGGGCTCAGTATTGTGGACTATCTTTGGTTTGGTGTCCACTTTCCCCCTTGGATTTGCGAAGGGCTCAATTTTAGATGAAAGGAGGTTAGCCTCAATTCTAGTAGCGAGCTCTTGGGCTTCTTGAACTGACTGGGGGTTTTTGTCCCTAAGGAGATACCCTAATTGGCCATTGAAAGACTTAGTGTAGATGTGGACAAGGTAATCATTTTTCGGGTGATGGCTAGCAGGGATCTTTTGCAGCAAGGTCTCAAACCTAGTATGGAATTCTCGAATAGACTCATTTTCATGTTTCCAAAGGTTATTTAGTCGGGTAAGAAGCATGTTAGGGTCTTCTTTGATACTCCACCTCTTGAGAAAGACCTCTTCTAGCTTGTCCATGATTTTAATGCTACCATTTGGAAGGCTCAGGTACCAACGTCTTGAAGCATCGTAGAGGGTAGCGGAGAACAAGTTCATGACTAAGTCTTCAACATCATCACTAATGGGATGAAGCTGAAAAAATGCCCAAAAGTTGCTCATGTGCTCTTCGGCACTAATTGCATCAGTACCGGTAAATTTAGGCAACCATTTCTCGTACTTGGTTGGCATTTGCCTAGGGTAGCCTAGTATGGCTGACATGTCTAGTGGTTTGAAGAGAGTAGATTACCATTTTCTTTGATTGTTAGTTGGGTTCGTTGTAGCAATCTGAGAACTAGACATGATTTTCAAAGGAAGACTCTTTCCGAAAAGTGATTTTACAATAGGAGAGTTCTTGGGAGGCTTCCTTCTAAAAGATAAAGGAGGATTATTGAACCTCTTTTTGGTTTGTGGAGTCGCCAGATAGTTTATTTGAAACTACCAAAGAAAAGGGAAAACACCTTAGTGGAGTCACCAGGTAAGCTTGTAAGATAAAGGCTCTAGAAGCAAGGCTTACCGAAAAGTGTCATCTGAGGAAGGTTTGACTCAGTGTTCCCCGACAACGGCGCCAAAATGTTATCGCGCAGTTTGTAGTTAGGATAAAAGGCTTGAGTCTTGTAGGTCAAACTGGCATAATAGGAACCTATCCCATCCAATGTCACCATGATGGGAAGGTTCTTTCTATTTAGGGAGGTGATGCCCAAGGGAGACGTCTCCGGTGACCTGGGGTTTTAAGGAGGCAAGAGAATAATAAGACAGATAGATTCCCCATCACAAGCCACCACCAAACAGATAGTCCATCCAAAGGCCAATTTAAAGTAAACCCCCAAAGATATACCTACCTAGAACAATGAAACAACAAACTGATATATGCAAGTTATATTTCAATGGGGCTAGTACTTCATATAATAAATGACTATCTGAATAACATATAAACAATTGGCAATAAATGTTGCCAAAGTCAATGTTTATCAATAGAAATGAAAATTATAACACTTCACCAATAAATATTGGAACAATATGGCATTCAATGTAACCAATCAATATTTCATTCAATAAATGCCTTAACCATTATTCAATTGCTCATAAAGAAAACATCTAGCTGCATTAATGATATAATAGCAAAGGATAATGACAACACTTAGGGTTAATAGGGTTATCTCTTAGACTAGGGTTAGAGGTTAGGGTTTCAGTTCAAAGGTTTTGAGAGTGTTGTAATCAAGTTTCACTTCAACCTCTAGATCAGTGCCTTAGAGTTTAAAGGAGTCAAAAGTGAAGGACACAAAGGTTGAAGGATTCAAGGTAACAACGACCAAGAAATAGAGGGAACAGTACTAAGGTGTTGCTATGGCAAGGCCTCAGAATCAAAACCCTAGGGGAGAGAGGCTCACTCTGGTGTTTCTATGGCAAGGCCTCGTGCTCTCTCCTCCTTTCTTGGATGGAAAAATGGCTAGCATAAAAGATAAACTGAGACAAGAGGGTTTGATAAAACAAAGTGTTGCAGCAGCAAGGCTTCACTAACAAACCCTAGAAGAATGACCCTAAAGTGTAGAAACCCTAGGCTTCAAGGCGTCTCCTTCTTCTCATATTGTAAAGGTATGACTAGCAAAGGGGAAGAAGAAATAGGAGTGTAGCTACGGCTAGGCTCTTTCTTCCTTCTTCAGTGGCTGAAAAATTCTCTATCAGGGGACATGAGACAAGGACCTACTTGTGTGCTTGTCACCTAGGGTTTTGATTCAACAAAATTCATAAACATATGCAAGAAATTAGACTACAACCATTCATTCAAGAAGTTTTGTAGAAAAATACTTACAATTCACCAAGAAATAACCATGCAAACCCTAGTTGTAACACCTCCCTTCAAGAGAAATGCCAAAATATGCCAAAAATGTCTTCCTTCAACAAGTGCGCCTCACTAAATCAGCCAAATACCCAAGAGAGGGCGCAAATTTCAGACCTCCTTATGGAGTGAATGAGTGATGATGAAAAAATGGAGAAAATCCTCCATTTATACAATATCATGACCTAATTTTACTTTTTAGGTCATGTAAAAGGTCGACAAGGCCAAAACACCAAAATCATATTGTTTTACATTAAATAGTCAAATTAAATCCTAAATCAAGTTGAAAAGAGAGTAAAATCCCCCCCAAGGGAGACATTAGCCCCTTTCAGGGCAGATGGGGCATCCTGGAGCAAAACGTTAGCCGTCCTTGGGCTTCTCCAACCTGCCACACGTGCCACTGCTGCCTAGTCTTCCTCCCAAAAATTCCATGATGTTGGGTAACATCATGGTCAAGGTGGTGACGTCCTAGGCCTCCCAAGGCCAACGTTCCACTGAGAAAGGGTCATCCCCCCTAGGTCAAGCTCTATCGGGGTGCCTCTGGTGGAATGTCCTCTTCTCCTCTGGTGCAAAGCTCTGGATCCATCTCTATCCTGTATCTCCCCTTGATGGGGTCTCAACATCCACCTGATGGGATCTTCAGCCCCATGGAGGTCTGAACTGATCATCTCCCCATGTGTACCGGTCCAAGATGGTACCTGTCCGTCGGGCATGGTCCTGCACATCAAAAGCTACGCCCTCCATCGGCTCATTAGTCACAGGGATCATAGCAATGTCAATCACATTTCATCATCAATATTAATAAACATATGCATAAAACCCCTAATAGATCAATCAATAGCTCAAAGACGTTACACAAACCTACAATACAAGTCTGCGAAAAGGGCAAGGCATCATATTGGGCTAGTGTCCACTGAATAAGGGAAGTTCCCAGAAGAGACCTCTTCCAAGCCATGTAAGCGGATGAAGTGGTCAAGGGATGTCCAAGCAGGCGGGTGCAATGAGGACCAAGGGTGAAAGATGTTACCTATGCGTGACTTTATAGAAGGTGAGTTGTACCTGTCATGGATGCAATTCTTTCCAAGCACATTCATGCCTTTTATTCTTTTTGTTATTTCATTTTTCATTGCTTTTTTTTCTTTCTTTTTTTCTCAAGAGATAATCAGGGGACACTGCCCTGGCGTGGTGACCAGTGGTGACAGTGTTACCCATAAGTACTTTCACAGAAATGAGAAGGTTGCCTCATGATGAGACCCCCTTTCCCTTGGCCATGCAACAAAAGGTCACTGCCCTGGCGTGGTAACCAGCTGATGGTAATGCGATACTGCTAGGTACCCATGGACCTAATAGGATGGCTCGTGATGAGACCCCCTATCCTCTGGTTAGGTCCTGTTTTATTATTTTTTAGGGCCCTCTTCTTTCTTGTTGAGAAGCCTATTATTGCTTTCTCGGGGATCCTTGAGCGAAGCATCTCGAGGTTTTGTTCTTAGGATTTTATCTTTTACCAACTTGCTTTTACCTTCTGGGCTTTTAGTCCCTTCTTCCCACTAGATAAGATGCAACCCTAAAGATAAGTCAACCCAGTGCCCGGACAAGTGGAAAGGGACAAGTGAGCGGGAAACAAGATGGAAAAGTGAAGCTGTGAAGGGAGCGGACGATGGCTTTTCAGAGAAAACCCCGGGTGGTTAACGAAAACCAACAAACACATGCTTGTTAGGACATCATTTCAATCCCCCAAGCATGGTCAAGTGGGCAAGTGTAAGGTCCAAGCAATTGTTAGAAATAAAAGGAATCAGATGCATACATTCAATGGTTTTGATGATCAAAGTGACACATACCATGATACTTGAAGTAATTACCTCATGATGCAAGAACCCTCTCTGACACAAGACCAAGCCGATGGTGGTGGAGGTTGTTGCTGCTGACAGGACAAAAATGATGGAAGAGAGAAAAGGTGGGCTCTCCAGGGCCATGCTGAAGTCAATCCTGCTCTCGGTACTCCATGTCTAGGACCTATGGGCCTCGAGACATGATCTCCTAGTTATCCCTGAAAGTGGGGGATAACAGGCTAAAGTTCCCCTTTAGGGGTCTGCTGATGATTGATGGTTGGATCTGCCTCTTCTGAATTGTGATTTTCCCTCTAAGTTGTCGGGCATGTTTCTTGTTTTCGAACCTGTGTCATTAGCAACTAGACTTGTTTTGTAGCGTGTTGGATCTCTCCTTAGGGCCACGAACCTGTGTGGAGGTGTCGTGGCCTCTATATGGGCCCTCTCCTTTTTGTATAAGCTTCTCTCTTGCTGCCGCGTGGAGTGTTGAGTTCCCTCTGAAGGTTTTCAGCTTGTTGTCCAGTTTTCAGAGTGAGGGTTTTTTATGTTTGCGAAGTGAATGGTTTCCCTACCTGTTCAGTTCTCTTTACTATGTTATATCACTGTTTATTGAAGGGTTTTATGTTGGGGTTATTTGATGTTAAGACTGTGGTTTTATTGTTGTTTTCTTTGGCGGTTCCAATCTATGGAAAAATTGTCCCACATTCCTCTTTCACAGAGATCAAACCCTACCATGAACCTAAACTAAGTCTGAGCATAATTACAGAGGCATACATCCACACATGTGACAGGTACATCTCTCTTTGAATCAAGAGCTAAAATTTTAATTTCATACTCAGAAATATTGTTTGTTTCCAAATCTGTTTATATGTCTTCTTTATGCTGATCTAGTGAACATAAAAATTTTAAAGCTTTTTGTTTTTCAATTTTCCCTAATTCTAACATGGTTTTAGAGCATAAGGCGTGAAAATAGCTCTTTAGTGACAAACTCTTGAGCCTGCGTAGATCCATTTCTAAGGGATTGTTTTTGTAGATCAACAGTAAGTTTGTTGTATCATGTTTACAATATGACTCCTTCATTTAGACAAGGAGATAAACAGGTTCTAGCCATATTTGACAAAAGTGCTTCAAAACATAGGACTAAAGAGTTGGTGCAAGCTACACTAATATAACACTACCAGAAGTAGTTGTGCTTTGATATAACACTACCAGAAGTAGCTAGCTTTGCTTTGATATAACAACAATAGAAGTAGCTACATGTGCTCCGATGATGTCTCTGTGTGTGTGCAAGAGAGAAAGATTGGCTACTAAAGAAAAACTTTGTCAAAATTATCATTGCAAACTTCTATAAACATATACAGATTTCCAGTGAATAGTGAACTACAGATTTAGGTTGATGAGGAAACTCAAAGTACGGCATTCTTCGTCTGAAAGAAGCAAGCCTCGTGCTTTAACTGTTTGATGGATCCATCGATCTGTCTAATTACACGAGTGGAAACCTCAACTAAGTTTAACATGGAAGGAGAAGCAGAAAGATCATTTACATTGGAGTAAACTAGGGTTTTCTGTGAATACAAGGCCCAGGGCTTCTGAAAAAACCCCGAGGGTCTGTAGAAGCAAATTCAATGGCAATGGGGAGGTTTCTAGTGCTAGCATTGGCATTAGCGTTTGTATTTGCATATGGAGATGGAGAATTCTAGGAAGGTCCAATCAACAACCCTTTGTTGACTATAACTTCTTCTTTTTTACATTGGTGTAACCAATCATTTTTTATTTATTTTTATTTCCAAAATATCTGTTGAATCTCATTATAATTGTTGCAATGCCACCTATCATTGAGTGGTCCAAGCAATGAACAGTTCTCGTTCAATGGTGAGCCCCAAAACCTTTTGTAATATGAGAAGACAAATCAATGATGAGCAGAATCTTTGTCCTACTTGCCAGACAGATAACCTACAGTCCCACAAATGAGATGCTCAGAGCACCTCGACCCTGTAAATGGATTCTGAGTGACATTTTGTTTCAACTTTCTAGCATTACCTAAGGCTCATGTGCTAATTTGATCAGATAATACTTACAATTGTTTCTTTTTGTGCTAGTCCATAAGCTTCATTTCCAGGAAGACAAATTTCTGAACTTCTTTGTGTTAATGTTTTATGCTGATATTATAGTTCTTTGCATTTCATAAGATAAGAGCATAATATGAACAAGATCACTGAGAAATACACATCCAAAATAGACACAGCATTTATCCTGGGAAACCCTCTAGGGGAAGAAAACCCAGCAAAAACTTCCTTATCATAAATAGCTTATCAAGAGTTCAAGAGATAACTCAACCAATACAGAAAATCCTCCTCCAAGAGATGCGCCACCCTTC
>ML808953.1:64996-77726 GCA_009831015.1 Picea engelmannii | reverse complement strand
TTTACTTTAAGAATTTAACATTACCATTAATTACTAGGGTGGGCGAAATGGAGGGGGTGGGGACCTCTTTAAATAGCATTAATAAGGCAAAATAACCCTCAGTTGCACACCGAAACACCTTACAACTCCAACTTGCATGAGAAACCATGAGCCAAGTACTTGTTTGTTACTTAGGTTTTAGGGGGTTTTAGGTTTTTGAACCAAACCGGGCGGTTTGGTCATAAACCGGCCGACCGGTTCAGTTTATTGGCCAGTTTGAACTGGTCAACCATCAAACTGGTCAAACCGGCCGGTTCCGGTTCGACCGGTTTTTAAAACACTGCTCTTGAATCACCCTGTTACGCAATTTCCTCTCCCGTACCTCAAGAACCAACACTAATTTGCTATCCTCATCCAATGGGGGTAACTCTGCTGAAGAAGTGACATGTCTCAATGCCTTCTTGAGGCATGAAACATGAAACACACTATGGATCTTACTTCCTTTCGGCAACTCAAGCTCATAAGCTACCTCACTAACTCTCTGAATCACCTTGTAGGGGCCATAAAAGTGTGGCTTTAGCTTTTTTGCACCACTTTTCTTCAGTGAAGACTGTCTATAGGGCTGAAATCTCAAAAATACCAAGTCTCCCACCTCAAAAGTGTGCTTGACCCTGTGCCTTTCTCCATAGATCTTCTATTGATTTTGTGCCATCTGTAAATTGTCCTTGAGAGTCTTGAGGATATCTTGACTCTCCTAAATCCAGTCCTTAGCTTTGGGGCCCTGTTATCCCCAAATGTCAAATCAACAAACGAAGGAGCATCATAGCCATATAATGCTTGAAATGGGGTCATACCAATGCACATGTGATAAGTGGTATTATAGCAATGCTCTCCCAAGTGCAACCACTTAATCCATCCTTTCTACTGCCTGGACACATAGTTACGTAAATACCCCACGAGACACTTATTCACGATCTTTGTCTGACCATCTCTCTAGGGGTGATAACTAGTGCTAGCAGTTAGCTCTATGCTAGCCAACCTGAACAACTCCTACCAAAAAGCATGGAGGAATCTATTCTTCCTCTCACTGACAATGTACTTTGGCAACCCATGGAGTTTGAATACCTCCCTGAAGAACTATGCTACATGTGTTGCCTTGTACTCTAAGGGAATGGCAAAAAAGTGTGCGAACTTGGTCAACCGATCAACCACCACATATATGCAATCTTTGACCTGTACCTTCGGTAGACCTATGATGAAATCCATTGACACGCTTTCCCACTTATTTTCTGAAATGGGTAATGGTTGTAACAACCTCGCGCGATGAGTTTGCTCTGACTTGTTCTACTGACAAGTCATACACTCCCTCACATGTCTCAATACATCATCTTTGAGGCCCTTCCAAGTGAACCTCTCCCTGATCTGCCTGTAAGTTTTAAAGTACCCAGGATGGCCTACCAGAGGTACATCATGCATAGCCCTCATAATCTTCTCCTTCAATGTAGATTCAGGGACTAAGGATATGCAGTCCTTGTAGTAGATGATGTCATCCACCTTTGTGTACCTGTCATCCTGTATGTTGTGATCCATCAACTCACAAGCAGATTTATTCTTGGAATACTCTACCAAGAAATACGATTTCCAGTCAGTTGAAATCTCTGCAAGTAAACATATCCTAGGTTTCCTGGAGACAGTATCAATAACCGCATTTTTCTTCCCTTTCACATACTCAATGTCAAAGTTATATGCCTATAGTTTGCTGACCTACTTTTGTTGCCTCTCATTTAAGTCCTTCTATCCCGAAAAGTGTCTTAAACTGTTGTGGTCAGTCTTAACCACAAATTTTCCACCTACCAAGTAACGTCTGAATTTTTCCAAAGCATGCATGATGGCAAGCATTTCCTTGTTGTAGATGGAATAAAGTCTCTCTGACTCTCTGAGTTTCTTGTTTTCAGAACTGCTCCTATTCCCTCACCTGATGCATCACACTCAAGCACAAAGGGCTGAGTGAAATCAGGAAGTGCTAAAACTAGACAAGTGGTCATCACTTCATCTTGTCAAATGTCTTATGGGCCTCCTCTGTCCACCTGAATGCCCCTTTCTTCATGAGATCTGAGTGGTGCACCCAACTGTGAGAACCCATTTACAAAGCACCGATAATAGTTCCATATCCCAAAAAATCCACGCAACTGCGTAAGGTTCTTGGGCGGTGGCCAATCCAATATGGCCTGGATCTTCTCCCTATGTACCTGTACTCCCTGCCCACTGACCACATGACCCAAGTATAGGATCTCTGTCATGTCGAACTCACACTTTGACTCGTTGGAAAACAACACTCCAGGTTGAGTAATGTCAAGATATTAGTGGGATATGGACTTTAGAATTTGATGGTGCTCACTCTAGCTTTTGTTCAGGAGTTGGGATTGTCCTCACAGCCCCCTCCAAGGAGGCCACCTATTTATCATACAAACTTGAGTATGACTATACAAACAATGTTGTCAAATATGAGGCTCTGCTCACAAGACTCAACCTAGCCTTGGATAGGAATATAAGGCACTTGAAGGTCATAGGATATTTTGACCTAATTGTTTCCCTAGTAAATCTAAAGTTTACTATGAAAAAATGAAAGATTGAAGAGATACAGGGATTCAATGTGAGACACTATAAAACTCTTTGATGAATTTTCAATTGAAGTCGTTCCTAGAGAAGAAAACTATTTCATTGATGCCTTAGTTGTCTTCGCATCCACCCCACAACCTTGTGAAGGGGTTATTCAAGACTTGTGCAAAATGGAGGTGGTTTTTAGACCATCAGTCCCTGATAACCTAGAGCATTGGCAGGTCTTTGATGATGATGCCCAGATACTCAAATTTGTACAAGGTGGTAAAGAGTTCTCTGATTCCTAAGTAAATTTGCTAGCAAACTCCATGAACCTGGAAGTTATAGACTTGCCTAACAACACTCTCCCAAAGGGATGTGTCTCCTTAAAACAAATGTTTGACAGACATGATATGTATAAGGGAAAACCTGTTGTAGAACAATACGATACAGTTTTAGAATTTAACATAGGCTCAAAAATTGAACCAAGAATGGTAAAAATAGGGAAAGGAACCACTAAGGACAAGAGAGATGGTATAATAGACCTGATTTGCCATTTTAAGGACATATTCACTTGGACTTACAATGACCTAAAAGCCTATAGGAGCAATGTTATTCAACACACCATCCCTCTCGTAGAAGGAGCCAAACCATTTAGACAAAAGCTAGGACATATTATCCCTAAGCTAGCACCACAAATTCAGAAAGAGCTTCAAAAGATGGTTGATGTTGGGATCATAGTGCCCATCAGGTATTCCTCTTGGATGTCCAACTTAGTGGTCATCCGAAAAAAGAGCGAAGACATCAGACTATGTGTTGACTTTAGGAACCTCAATCGATTATCGTTAAAGGATAACTACCCTCTCCCAAATATGGAACATCTATTACAGAGAGTCATTGGTGTTGGAATGATGTCTATGTTGGATGGTTTTTTAGGCTACAACCAGGTTTTAGTAAAGAGGGATGATCAACTTAAGACTACATTCACCACCCCTTGGGGAACCTTCATGTACCTGAGGATGCCTTCTGGTCTCATTAACGCCAGATCTACTTTCCAAAGGGCAATGGATTTTTCCTTCGGAGATCTAATAGAGAAGATCATAGAAATATACCAAGATGATTTGATAGTTGTATATGTTGTCGCCTTATACACACCTGGGAGACGTGGAAGAAATCTTCAATCCACTCAGTGTGTCCTTGGGGGCAAGTGAGAGTTAAGGTGCTATCACCTAATCCTCAACTCCTCTGTCTAGGCCAACTCCTAGCAAAGCCAAGGGGGGTAGTTCATAACAAATATACTAAGGCTTTGAAATAAGAAAAGTACAAAAATGAAATCTAGGAGTGTATTATTCTTTTTAAACAATCAACCATAAACTGATAAAACATGAAGTAAACATTCACCACGATATATAATCAATAAGCATATACTTGCATCAAAAGGATACTGAGAAACAATTGTTAGATGCAAGTTTCATTCAAATTATTTCCAATAGATAACCAAATTGAAGATGAAGCATGTGGCTTTGCTGAATGTAAGATGAGACCAGTGCCTTAAAGTGAATCGTGGGCAATGTAGTTCGTGTGTTTTATTAGGATAAATTGATGTTGAATTAATAAGATGGTTTGGGCCTCCTTGGAGGTTAGCTCTTTGTTTGGAAACTTGCGGAGAGTTTACCGAAACCCAATGGTCTCACCAGTAAACTCACTCAAAGTGTTGGATGTCCAAAACAAGTGGAAAGCCAGGTCCCGAGAGGGCCCGCCTTACTTTGCAGGTCACTTTAAGGCGTTTTCCCGCGCACTAAACTAACGACTTTATAGATTGTCCTAATTAATCTATCAATCACTGACCAACATAGCGTGTATGAAACTTACTTCCAGCAGATCGAGACTAGCTCGCAACTAGAACGGTCAGGAACCGCATTGTGAGCTGAGGAGAATTTGTTTATTTTAAACAAGAAAATAAATAACTGAATTGAAATGTGAGACTAATTACTAATCCACACTGACCATGCCTCTTTTGAGGAGCTGAGGGGATGGTTTATTTGCCAAATTGAAATTGCAGTAAGTAAAACTAACCTAGCAATTAATGTTCTACTTTGCAAAAGGAAATCTAATCTAAACTGATTTATATTTATGTGAAATGTAATGAATTGAGATACTTCTTTAGCTTATCCTTATACGTGAAATAATTTGGAACTTTAAGCAAAGAAAAGTAGCCAAAAGGAAAGATGCCCAAAATCACAACACCAACCCCCTTAGGGGGAAAACAAAAAGTGAAGTTTCCCTTGGCTCACTTATTTTATTAGCTCGGTTACAAGTCCTCTTTTAAGAGTCTTTAGATCTTCTTTCAAATAAGATTGGACCCTTATATATGGTTCATGCAACTGAAAATTTACTTTTTACAATGTTTAAACAGAATAAGACCACCCTGGGGGGTCTTAGAAACTTCAAATTTTTGGATTTTCAGTAGAATTTTCTCTTGTCTTTGCACCAACCTGCACAAAATTAGCGAGCAAACAAGATACAAATAGGGCCAAAGACACTTTAAGAGTGCTTTGGGGTTTTAGTTTGCAAGACTAAAAAAATTTCTAAGTACAATCCTATGATAGACTAATAAATTTCTGAATTTAACTAACTGGAAGAGCCATTTTCTTACTATTCTTTTCGCTGTCCTAAAACAGAAATATAAAGACAGTAAGTTTTTGCTCAAATATAGAAATTAAACTCTTGGAAAACACCTATCTTTAGTTTTTAAATTTTGCCAAAAGAAAAGAGACTAAAGATGAACTAAATCAAGCTAGATCTAACTAAATCTTTCTTTAAAACTTGAGATCTAAACTACTTGCTTTGAAGTACATAAAGTAAATGAGAAATTCAGCCTTTGAAACCAACAATCATTTTACTTTATGTGTATTTAGAACAAGTAACCAAAGGATGTAGAATTTGATGAGAAAGAGAGGAAATAAATGCTTGATTTTCTTGAAAGCCTTGGGAAATGGAGTCTCCTGCTTTGATGAAAAGTGGAGGGACTATGTTACTTCACCACAATTTTGAAGAATGAGGGGGCAGCAAGCTAGCATAGCCTCTCCTTCAAATGAGATATCCTACACAACTTCAAACTTCTTGCAAAGAGGTTAACCACATTGGTGTCATATAATTTAGAAAATTGAGAGCATGAGAATTAAACAAAATAAACATGCAATCAAACTACCTAGCATACATGAGACAATAGAAACAAGAAGCAAGCAAGCTTCCTACTTCTATCCTATTGAGATATAGCTCCCCTTACAAGGCCAAGATTCACCAAAAAATGCAAGAAATAATCAATAAAGCATATGCCTCATATACACCATGCACATAGATGATCCACACACAATAGCTTTACACCGTTGAGTAGCCTCCAAAACCTTTTTATTCAAATAGAAATGATATTACAGATTACAATAGCAAGCATCTCAACCCAAGTTCCAACTAACTCACAATGGGAGAGAATGCTTGAATATATAGCACAAGAGGCAAATGCCAAAAGGAGGAGGGCGCACCAAGTGTTCAAGGAGAGCGCACCAAGTGTTCAAGGAGAGGGGAGCCAAGTGGTGAGGTATGGGCTGCCACCTCTCCCACAGCCCCAATCCATGCCAAATGTCCAACAAATGGAAGAGTAGAGGAGCGCCACCTCTCAAGAGGTAGGCTGCCCTCTCTAGAATGCGCCACCTCTCCAAGAGGGGCGCACCTCCTTTAGAACACATGCCGAAAATCAATTATCCACAAGCCCACTTTATTGCTTTGACCCATGAGAGTTGTCTTCTAGCTGCCACATAGCCTTTTGAGGCTTTATTTCGTCTCCAACATGTCCCCACATGTTTCCTTAATTTTTGCCCTTACTAATTTTTTATGATTTTATTTGACTTTTTTGGGTTTTTGGAGTAAAATTAATTTTTAAGTGATTAAAATCACTAATTTTACTCAACCAAGTGGGCACTTAGATAACATGGGTGCTCTGGGTCCAAAACTGAGCACCCCCGTGGCATATTAAGTCCCCTAGTACCACTTTTTTAATACATCTTTATTTTTTAATTAAAAATTATCAAATTTTGGCAATTTTTTAATTAACTAAAAAAATTAAAAAATCCCAAGGGGGACTTAGTACGTTTCCATAAGACTCTAAGAGAATGTTTAGCATGGTAATATACATTAGACACTAGGCTTAGATCCATGCTCAAGCCTAACCATGGGCATATACTCCATCTCTGGAGGGATTCAGTGAAAAAACTCAAATTATAAATCGCCTGAAAACGACAAAATATAATTAGTAAGTGAAAAAACACTCTAGAGTATAACTCACGCGTAGGACTTAAGGTGGCTAAGACCTTTTACAAGTTCATCATGCAACATCTCTTATTACAATTTTTTATGGAAATGTAAATAGAAAAAGGTTGGTCCGGCTGAACTTCTGAACTCTGAATTTTGAACAAATGTTGTTCAAACTTTGGCGGCTCGCTAGAAGTCCATCCTAATGCAACTTTGATGGATAACAGTATCTAAGGAAATGAATGCACATATATCACACCTTAGGACGATATTTGAGCATTGTAGGAAATATGGCATCTCCCTTAACCCTAAGAAGTCAATCTTTGGTATCGATAAGGGAAAGTTGTTAGGACACGTGGTCTCACAAGAGAGTATCTCCATCGATCTCGAAAGAGTTGAGTCTATCAAGAACATACGACCACCTACCAACAAGAAATCCCCGCAATCATTCTTTGGGAAAATCAACTTTATAAGACGGTTCATCCCAAACTTCGCTAAGAAGGGTAAGCCAATGAAAGCTTTGCTAAAAAAATAAGTCGCTTTCAGATGGGATAATGATAGCTTAAGGTCCTTCGAAGATATTAAGGCAACAATCACTACGACACCTGTCTTGGTTAGCCCTGACTATTCTCGTGACATTATAATTTTCTCATTCACCTCTCAAGATACTATAGCTTGAGTGTTGTTGCAAAAGAACAAGGATGACTATGAGCAACACAGGTATTTTTGGGCAATGCCCCTGGAAAAACCCCGAAGGGAGAACCAGTCAATTGAGAGAAATTTTATTATGCTCATGAAGAAAATTTCTGAAAAGTACAACAATACAAATCAACAACTAATGCACCTATAAAACTGTCCCAAACCCAACAGATATTTGTTTCAGCCTAGGAAATCGTGCCTAACACTTGGTATGACCTGTATGTGATGTCTCGTTCCCAAGAGTAGGCCAACAAGGAGTGACTTAGTAGTCTATGTGTTCCCGTAGACTATAGTCAGGCACAAACAGGGAACAAGATGGAGAAATAAGGAGGAATTGATGGCTAAACGATGAATTAAGCCAAAATACTTAGGAAAAGTCACTTAAGCCTAAGTCAATGAAGAATTAGAATGAAAAGGTGCTAAAGGGGGACTTAATTAATTAATTATTCACCTTAGGAGGAAAAGCGCCTAGCTTAAGTAATGTCAATGGTGAATTAGATTGGGAAAGGTATAAAGGGAGGAATTTGACCTAATTCCTCATTATGCATTGTTATGATTTGATGTTGAGAGTTCCTAGAGGAAGAAGAGAGACGACCTTACTGTTTTGTGGATTTCCGAAGGAAACCACCACCATTGATCGGTTTCGGTGTTGAGAGACACACCCTAGCCCATCGGAGATACCATGCAGGTATTTCACCATACTTTTCAGAAGTATCCATTGCAGAGTGCACAACTTAGCCAATGAGGGCGCAAGTCAGTTTGAGGGTTTGGAGAGCTGCACAAAATCCGAGTCCAGATTGCAGTTTCCTTCCAACCCATTTGAGATCCAGCCAGGGCGCTTCTATTGAGCCATCTATTGTCGGATTCTGACGGTGGAATATTTCATATCGCCTCATCCAGCCATTTAGGGTGCAGCTCTTCCGGACAGACATTTGGGGTTGCATGCAGAGTATCAGAGCAGATCTGAGCAATTCCTTCCGACCCATTTCCGCATTTGGCGAGACGATCGTTTTGAGCCATATAGCATCAAATTTCGTTGGTGGAAACCTTTGGGGCGCATCCAATGTCCCAGGAGGTGCGCCAACCCCCCAGGGGTCCAGATCCAGTGCCTCAGAGACCAGATCTGAGGTCCGGCACTCATCCATTTCAGTCTAGAGGCCAGGGCGCTTCTATTGGAGCAGTTTCCAGCGCATTCTGACAGTCTATTCTTCCGGACAAGTTTTCCTGTTGGTAGCGGTTACCATACTTCTCCGAAATCACATATTTTGTCGATCTATCCGTGCATGCATCAGATCTGCTATCATCTTCTGATCACGGGTAATTTTATGCTATTTGCTTGTATTCCAATGATGATCCCAGAGATTTAGCTGACGTTTATATTCTATATTTCCAATAGGCTATTGTATTTCCATGCTTGAATCATATAATACATGATATTGGGTTGTTGATGTTCTTTACTTCTGCATTCGTCCTTTATATGTTGTTAAAACCATAAATATGCAACATGCACATGCAATAACCATCAAGATCTCAAACATACAACTGAAACACATCCAGAAACCCCCAGTGTATAAGATCTGCAAGACAGAACAATAGATCAGTAGAAAATATCTTGATCAGCAGGATCAGGGATATTTCAGTGGTATCAGAGCTTTAGTCCTGCCATCCTGTGACTAAAGACAATGAATACAGCAGAACAACCAGATGGTCGTGAGCACGTAGGTGACGAATATGTCACTTACAACAGGCGCAAGGAAAGAAAGGATAGGCCTAACTTTCCTCCCTTCCCTCCCAGTTCAGAGGAAGAGGAAGAGGCACATAGAGAAGCAGAGAGAAGAGCAGAGCGTGAGGTCGAGCACGAAGCAGAAAGGAGGCTAGGTGACAGATATGAGCGACCAGAGGGCAGTGGTAAAGCCCCCGTGGATCCAGATGAAGCCTTCATGCAGGTTATCAGTGATATGCTAGCTATTCAGCAGACCATGTCTCAATCTTTGGCTCAGGTAGCAGATAGACTGGCTATGGTAGACATTCCGGGCACACAAGCCCCACATGCAGCACAGGGAAACTCAAGGGCAAGCAGTAGACCCCAGTCACCCACTCGCACATACACCTCTGCTAGTAGGATTCCACGTCCGTTGTTTCCCAGTTTCCAGAGGGCACCCCCGGTAGCAGCACAGATACCGATAGCATAAAGACCGCTCACTGATGCAGAGGACATTGCAGAGTATCGGAAAGTATGCATCCTTCCATCAGGATATGACCTTAGTTGAGTATTGTGGACTCAGACTCGGGAACCGCCCCAGAGAGCCACAAAGGGGAGGACCATAGCAGCAGCAACAGTAGGGGCATAACATTGATTTCATCCGGAAAGTTGGTAAACTCACCATACCTTCTTTTGACGGATCGTCCAAATGCATCGCCAGAGCTTGGGTATAGAAACAAGACACCTACTACAAGCTCAACCAGATGACTGAGTCAGAGGCCATTAGTTTCGCCACCCTACACTTGGAGGGTGAGGCACACGAGTGGTGGTATCACGGATTGGTGACATTGGGTCACAGTCGCATCACCTCCTACAAAGTGTTCACAGAGAGACTCATGGATAGATTTGACAGGAGGGATCCAGAGATCCATTTCAGAGATCTAGCCCAGTTGAGACAAACTGGCACAGCAGAGGCATTCATCTCAGAGTTTCAGAGGGAACCAATGGCAGTGACAGACATATCCGAGCCCCGATTGGTCATGCTATTCACAGAAGGGCTCACAGAACCCTTGAGAGGATGGGTGAAGGCCTACCAACCTCATACCTTGCAAGATGCCATCCGACGCACTAGAGATTTGGCAGATTCAGTGCCAAAAGCTAAACCCTTCACCAAACCCTTTGTACCACAGAGAGACAAGAATCAAAAGAATCGTCAAAGGGAATAGAAGGGCAAGCCCAAGTTGGATGATGATACGCGACAGGAGTTAATGAGGAAGAAGCTTTGCTTCTCCTACAGAGACCCTTGGGTCCCAGGGCATAGATGCATGGGAAAGGGACAAATCCACTACATTGAAGTGGAATTAGGCGGTGAGGAGGAGGATGAGGATGTTGAAGCATCGACAGACAGTGATTCAAAGACTGAGACCATTCATGAGCTAGAGCAATAGCCGAAGAAACCTCAGATATCGGCCAGGGCACAACCCAAGGAGGAGGCAAAACCTCGTAGAGAGGTGAAAGGGGGAACCATAGCCACCCTTTCAGGAGCACCCAGGTACAACACTCTCAGGCTCAAGGGCCTTATACAGGGGCAACGCATGACAGCGTTAGTTGATGGTGGGACCACCCACAACTTCATAGATGCGTCCTTAGTAGCCAGGAGGGGGTTACGCACGAAGGAGTTTGAGGGATTCCATGTAGCAGTGGTAGATGGATACACGATAACATGCCTAGATATGATCCCTAACCTAGAGGTCAAACTAGGCAACTACATCCTGACAGACACATTCTATGTAGTTGAGGTGTCAGATACTGATGTCGTGCTAGGGGTACAGTGGTTGTATTCATTGGGGGAGATTGGGTTCAACTATCAGACATTGACCATGAGCTTCAGAGATGCTAGTGGATCACGAGTTGTGTTGAGGGGCATGTCTACAGGAGCACCTCGAGCAGTATCGGCAAAGAGGATGGAGCGGATCTTTCGTCACAGAGATGTGGCTTACGCAGCAGAGTGTTTGATCACCACGCTGAAGGATTCTGAGGGTAGGGAGCATTACCAACCACAGATCAGAGAGATTTTGGGTCAGTATGAGTCAGTATTTGGGCCGATACCACCAGGGAGACCGCCCGACAGGGGTTTTGAGCACATGATTGAGTTAGAGGCAGGGGCTACACTAGTGATTACAGCACCCTACAGGCACCCAAAAAATTCAAGGACGAGATTGAGAAAGCAATCAAAGAATTGCTTTCTATGGGGAACATCAGGCCCAGCATGAGTCCTTTTGCATCTTCAGTCGCCTTGGTACTGAAGAAGGATGGCACGTTACGGATGTGCATCGACTATAGAGTGCTCAACAAGAAAACGATCAAGAATCGTTACCCCATTCCACGTATAGATGAGCTAATCGATGAGTCACATGGGGCAGTCTTCTTCACTAAGATTGATCTACGCTCAGGATACCATTAGATCAGCATCAGGGAGTAGGACATTGAGAAGACAACATTCTGGTGCTATTTCAGACACTTTGAGTTTTTGGTCATGTCGTTTGGATTGACCAACGCACTAGCCACTTTCCAGTCTTGCATAAATCATATCTTTAGAGGACAGTTGAGGAAATACATCCTGGAATTCTTCGACGACATATTGATCTACAGCAAGACATGGGTTGAGCATCTAGCACATTTGGGGGAGGTCTTGGGTATTATGCAGGCACAGTCCTTATATGCCAAGGAATCCAAATGTGAATTTGGAATGAGAGAACTACTGTACTTGGGGCATATCATCAGTGGGAAGGGAGTACAGGTTCATCAGGAAAAGATCAGGGCCATTTTGGATTGGCCATGTTGGGGTCCTATAATTATAGGTAACTCGATTCTTCAGTTTCTATTTGGCATCACCCCCGTGATTAAGTTCCTGGCTTGTTGGTCTTTTGGTTGTTTCATTTTTACCCCTCCATCCTTTTCGCACGATCCTCCATCACCCTGTTGCATCTTCCATCCACTGTTGCGCCTTTCAGTCCCTCACCCTTCATTCCTTCACCCCTTCGCCAATCCTACCCCTCCATAAATAAACAAACTCAGGATAAACACATTAGGTTAATAGTTAGATTAGACCTGTTAATAATAAATTAATTAATTAATAATTGAGTTAGCGTGTTAGTAATTAATCAATTGTTAATTAATTAAATTAGTAATTAAGTTAGTAGTTAAGTTGGTTTAATAGAATTAAAATGTTAACATTAATAAAAATGAAAAATAAAAACAAATTATACAACATATAATAAACAAATTAGAAATAAAACAAATTAAAACAAAAATTATAATAAACAAACAATAAATAAAATATATAAAAATTAAAACAAAACAAAGTAATAAAACTAATAAATAAAAACAAAACCAAAACAAAAACATAAAAACAAAATACAATACATAACAAATAAACAAAAT
>ML808953.1:11609-21653 GCA_009831015.1 Picea engelmannii | reverse complement strand
AGCAAGTATACCTTGTTGGTTTTTGCAGGTTCAGATCTGGTTGAGAGGGTTATACTACCCCAAAAACGTCCACACAACACTCCAAGACCCTTCTCTTCAAGTGGGTAACATTCTCAACTTTTCTCTTCACTTCTTCTAGCTTCTTGGGTATACTTTCTTCACTTCTTGCTGATTTTTAGTTGGTCATATTGTGGGAGAAAGATTGGTACGGCCTACCTCCCACGTGTGAGCTTGGGTAAGATCTAGCTTTGAGTTCTTCTATTTCTAAATTACTCTCCTAAGCTAGGACGTGGGGTTAGTGAGCTTCTTCTCTTGCTTGCTTTCCTTGCTTGCTTCTTTATCTCTTTCTTTCCAAGTTATCTTCTAAGTTTAATAACTACCTACACTTTGGGAGAGGAATAGCCCAAATTGTAAGGCTAGGGTTTTAATGTGCTTTTGATATATTCATGCTCTAATGGTTAAAATCATCTAAATCTAAATCTCTCACACATTTGATCTTTAAGCTTAAGCCCTTGGGGCATAATCAACTTACCTAGATCTATTTGCATAAGCTATATCTTTCAAGATCTATTTTGTTTACATGCTTTAACCCAACATACACTAAATGGTTTATGCATTAATGGTATAATAGGCAACACTTTCTTTCATGTTCTAAAATCTTAAGGCCATTTGCCAACACACCTAATTTAACAATTGTTGGATAAGTTGATAGTGTAGGTGCATACTTAAATCTTCATTTTCCTTTTCACACTTAATGCTTGGATCTTGATGCTCTTAACAAACATAAGATAAGTGTGATAATCTTGATTTCCTTTTTTGGGGCAAGTTGTTCTTGCTTTGTGCTTTAATATTCTTTTACATCTTTCTCATGTTAATGGTGCAATCATGGTGACCAACTAAATTGTTATTGCAGCTTGCTTTTACGTTGCTATACATGTGT
Organism: Picea engelmannii; assembly: GCA_009831015.1. Classification (NCBI taxonomy): domain Eukaryota; kingdom Viridiplantae; phylum Streptophyta; class Pinopsida; order Pinales; family Pinaceae; genus Picea; species Picea engelmannii. Next base: position 20,713 of record ML808953.1, on the reverse strand, counting down.
TAGATGTTTCATTCTTATGCTTAAGTAACACATTTAACAACCTGAAGTGAGTTTCGGCCTTGGCAATAAATCACCACTTTAAAGCATCGTAAAATCATTAAAACACTCCTAAATACACCTAAAAGTCTAACCAATTGATATACATACTTAATAGACTTAATAGGGTACTTTAAACCACCATCTTCACCATCTAAAACGGGGATTGAGGAAGGCAACAGAAAGTGATGGGTCAGGGACGGTCTCACAGCGCGAAGGAGCTTCCTTTCCATAAAAACTCAATCTTTCAGGTTGACCTGCGAAGCTAGGGTGGGCCTTGTTGCTTCACTTCTTGAGCATCCAGCAGCTATTTGGCAATCAGGGGAGGAGGTTTTTGGTGAAACATCTAATAAGGGTAATAAAATATTTTTAATCTTAAGAACCCTTAACTCTCTAAGTAAGTAAACCTTGGGCTTAATACTTGTAATTCAATCTTTCATCCAATAATACCTTGTGGGTTAAATAACTGAGTGTTGAGTATCATAATCATTGTGGAATACTTGTGCCTTAACTTTTAAACCTTTTAAGTTTTCCTTTGACTTGTGAATGTTGATGTTGCCATTGACGAGCAGTCCAATAGAATAAGTGCTATTGGGGCATGCTTAGGCCTAATGTGTTGATGATGCTAATGCCTTGATCTTCTTTAAATCATGCACATTGAATAAACGTGGTTAGCTTGTTGTGTTGTATCATTTTGTATCTAGCATTCTTTATTGTAAGTATTGGTATAATTATTATTTTGTAAGTAACTTGTAATTCTATTGTAACGAAACACCCTTTAACTTTAATTGACCCCATTGCCCAACCTTAGGCACTAGTCTTAGTTGACTTAGGGAAAGGGCTTGCTTCACATACTAACCCTTGCATCTTGCATTGCTGCTTTTGCATCATAGGTTAAACTCCCCCTAAACCTTAACAAATTAAAATCAACTCCAAGAACTTAACTTTAAATCTCATCTAAAAACTAGGGTCTACCCCCCTTGGCTTCCCTAGGAGTGAGCCTAGACGGAAGAAGTTCCGGTCAAAGTCACAGTGTGGGCTGTGAACCTAGGCATTGTGCCTCCAACGACACACTAAGTGAATCGGACTTAGCTCACGTTTGCAAGAGTGTATTAGGACGGCAACACCTCCTAAAGCTACAAGTCAATTGATTAAGCAATAAAATTATTTGTACTGAAAATGCTTAAGGAGATATAGCTTCCAAGTAAATGAAATCAAAAGTGCTTATAGATCCAACTTAAACAACTTGTAAAATAAAAGATTACTTCAACTTTGAACAAGATAATAAAAGTAAAGGTTGGTTCTAACTCAATGCAATACTAGCCAAGACAAGTAAAACGATATTGAAAATGACAAGTAAAAGAAATATGTTAAACTAGAATACAAGCCTTACGATATTGCATGGGTGGCTAGGCCAATCCACCATGCAAAGTGTAGGCAAAATAAATTCGGAAAGTAAAATGAACCTGGAAAAACAACTAACCACTTGCAACCTCAACAAAAGCACAAGATGAAGTACAAACCTACCGGTTTTGTGCCCAAGTGGGTGATAGAAATAAACAAATAACTTGAAAAGGAAAAGCAAGAGATTCCTAGCCTCTCAACCTTGCCTTAAAGACAAGAGGGGCAAACTTAAAATGCATAAACAAAACAAAAAATAGATCTAACTCCTAGCCTTACGATTTTCCATGGGTGGCTAGGTCAATCCACTATGCAAGGTGTAGGCACATTAACTAAAAAAATTGCAGAAAATTAAAACTTGGAAAGAAATGCAAGCCCAAGAGACTCTATTTCGGCTTGCTTACAATGATAGAACAGGAGAGGAGAAATGGGTATCCAATACCCCAACTTGGGGGGTCTTTTCTTGAAGTTTTATGGCCCCAAATGGGCAGCACCTCCTCTTTTCTGATACAAACCTGCAAAAAACCAGCAAGCAAAACTTGTTGAAAAAGCTACAAAAATTACCAGAAAACTTAAATAATTTTTGTTAGTAATAAGTTATAACAGAAATTTTCTGTGCAAAAAATCAGCAAGTAAATATGATTTGTTAACCTATTTCAAAGAGTTAACCTATTCCAAATTAACAACTCTTGGAAATGATCTACCCAATCTAGTTTCTCCAGAAGTCCTACCAGTACAACCTGAAATCAAAATGGTTGGACCTGTCCTAGAGGAAATAGGAGAATCATCTGCAGCAAAAACAAAGAGAAAAGAATCATATGATTTTCCATATAACGCTGCAAGAAATTCTGGCCCAGATATCAACTATTCCTCCCACAAAAGTCCTTTTGGAAAATGGACTAAGCATCTTGGGGAGATTTATGTGAAAATGGAAAACCCAGATTTATCCAAAGGATATGGCAATACATTGCTAGTCAACTTTGACTGCATGGACGAGGATGAAATACTTCAAGCCTTCCAGAAATTGAATGCATGGGCACTTCAAAAAAGAGCTGAAACAAAAGCCAGTTGGACAGATATTGTAACCCAAATCTCATGGGCTTTTACAGGGGTTGCAAAATTATGGTGGGAAAAGCTTTCCCAAGAAAATAAAGAAGAAATAATGAATGATGCAGATCCTTTAAGCACTATGTTTACTGCTTTAGTAAACGAATTTCTAGGTGTTGCTCCACCTGATGCAGAGCACCATGCACAACTCTTCATGAGCCAAAGATTGTGCAATCTAGACCTGCTACGTGACTACTACTGTACAATGCAAACCATGTTGTACAAAATAGCAGATCATCAGAATATTGCCTACTTAAGGCACTATATTGCTTCAATGCCAGGAAAAGTTACTGAATTAGTTAACAGATATTTGGCCATGAACAAGATCCAATTGGAATCCTTATCTTTTGTTGCTTTGCACCAGCAGATACTTACTACACTCCAGCAGGAATGTATCTCTTACCGAACAAAGAAAAATCTGAAAAAGCAGTTCAATTTTAATCCAGCTATCTGTGATACTTTCAGAGAAACATATAATTATAGATGTTTCCAAGGAATTCCAAAGAAGCACTCAAAGAAACAAGACTGCCATTGTTCCAAACTTGATAAGTTTGGAAAAAGAAAATCTTATAATTGGAACAAACCAAACAAAAAGCCATGTAAAAGACAGCATGGTAGGTCTCCTAAGCAGAAAGATAAATATGTCATTAGGAGAAGAAAATTTCCAAGAAAAACCACAGCTTGCTATATTTGCAACAGCAAGGATCATTGGGCCAACAAATGTCCCAATAAAGAAAATAGAGCTCATGTAAAGATAGCAGAAATATTTTCTACTAATCAGAATCCTGCTGATTGGGATCTAACAAATTCTTCTTGTTCAGACAATGAACAATTTTTTGTGTACAGTTCTGACTCAGACTCAGATATTATTGATGAGTTACAGTTCAAGAATTTGAATATTCATTCTACTTCTGATGATGAATGTTCATATTTGAGTCATTGTTTCAAGTTCTCTTCTCATGGTTCCATACAACAACAGATTCATGATCTTCAAAAGCAAAAGGCTAATCTAGCACCTGGCACCTTCCTTCTGAAAAATAGGCTCCAATAAAAGATTGATGATCTAGTCAGACAGTTGCCTCATGTTCAGAGTATACATTTTACAGATGAAAAGAATGAAATCCCTCATGAAGAATGGTCCAAACCAGAATATGCTAGTATTCTGTCTCGACCAACCAGACAGACCAAAGCTGATATCCTAATTGAAATCCGACAAGTTGAAAATAAAAAGATCTCAGATGCAAACCCTGGCCAGCCAGATCCAAGCATCTATAGCAAAATTGGATCATCTAAACTCTCGGTTTACTGCTCTCACTATTGCCCGAGCAGAATCAAATCAGCAAGAAATTTTTCCTAAACTGCTTCCACCTGAAGAAACTGAGAATTCTTCTCTCCCTGCCCTTGACATAAGCCTCATTGGAGACCGCATGGTCATAACTGTTGGCATTAAAGTTTCTGGTTACAAAACCTATTCTCTAGATGCCCAAGTTGATACAGGAGCCATGAGTAGTCGTTGCAAATACAAGGCCATCCCATCCTATTACTAGCAGCCAACTCAAATCTAGTTTTGAGCAGTCAATAAAGAACTTATCTCCATTCAGCACTTCTCTCTTGATTTTCCACTTCTCCTAGATGGTATAGTAACATATGTTACTTTGTATAGTTTGGATACAGGTGTTGATATTCTTTTAGGGCAAGATTTTGTCAAAAGACACATGCCTCTAATCGTAAATACTGATTCTTTATGTTTAACAGTACAGCAACAAGAAGTTAAGCTCCCTATGAAAACCAGCTATGTTATATGTATCTCTCCTGATACCCCAGATACTATTGAAGAAACTCTCCAAGATCTGACAAAGATTCAAACGATTGTCAGACATGCTGATATCCATGGACAAGAAATTCTCAAAGACATTGTCCAGAAACTAAAAGATGAATGCACATCAGACTTTCCTGATGCATTCTGGACAAGAGAGAAGTATTTTGTTTCTCTCCCCTACAAGGAAGGGTTTAAGGACACTCCACAGAAGGCATCTGCCAATAACATGAGTCCTTCAGAGCAAGCTCTGTGTCAAGAAAAAATCCAACATCTACTTGACAGACATCTTATTGAACCATGCATGAGTCCATCGGCTTGTCCGACATTTTATGTCAACAAGCATTCTGAACAAAAGAGAGATAATAAAAGACTGGTTATTAATTATAAGGCACTTAATAGTGCCTTGTTACCTCTGAGATATCCATTGCCACATAAAGAGCTTTTATTTAGCAAACTTGCCCATGCAAATGTTTTCAGTAAGTTCGACCTCAATAGTGGTTTCTGGCAACTAGGAATTTCTCCTGAAGACAAGTACAACACTGTTTTTGTGGTTCCACAGAGGCAATATCAATGGATAGTCATGCCATTCGGTTTGACTAATGCACCTTCAAAGTTCCAAAAGCATATGGAAGATATCTTCAAACCTTTAAATTTTGTTCTTGTCTATATTGATGATTTACTTATTTTTAGCCGAGACGTTAATGAACACAAAAAACATCTTGATGAATTCCATTCTTTTGTTTTTAAGCATGGTTTGGTACTCTCCAAGTCACCAGACAAATTTGTAATATGCCAAACTAATATTGAGTATCTAGGACTGTATATATCCAAAGGAACTATCCAACTGCAACCTCATGTATTAAAATCTCTACTTCAGTTTCCTGATTTTCTGCCTGACATAAAGCAAGTTCAACGTTTTCTTGGGTGTTTGAACTATATCAGACAGTTTTATGAACACCAGGCTAAAGACAAAAAAGTACTCCAACAACGTCTTAAGCCAGGATCCAGCTGGGATATTTCAATGACCACAGTTGTCAGAAGAATCAAGGAGAAGATTCAAAATCTGCCATCTCTGCAATTGCCTAACATGAATCTTCCTTTTATTATAGAAATTGATGCTTCTAATGACTTCTGGGCAGCAGTTTTACTTCAAAAACACTCTCACAGAGATGAAGTATGTGCTTATGCATCAGGCACATTCAATCCTATTGAATCAAAATATCCATCTTCTCACAAAGAGATCTTGGCGGTTAAAAAGGGAATCAAAAGATTCAGATTGTTCCTGAAAAGTGTCAGATTTACAGTCAAAACAAACCTCAAGCACATGAAAGGTATGTTGCATAACCACCGGTTGCTTGAATAAGGAAATTCCCAAGTTCTCAGATGGGCTTTATGGTTAGATGGTTTTGATTTTGACATCATCTACAAATCTGGGGCCGAGAATTATTTGGCAGATATGTTTTCTAGAGAAGGAGCCTGCAAAGATTTAAAAATGCTTTCTTATCAAGGATCAATCTCCAACACCTCTTCTTCCACCTACCCCATTATTGTATGTTCAAATTGTTCAGTTCAGCTATGTTGGGGATGTTTTTCACAACTTCTACACACCCTGACACCAGAACTCCAGCAGAACATTCTTCATTGATGGGCCAATTCTTGGGCTGGAAGAACTATCTATAACTATACTTGGCAAAGGGTTAATAATGATAGGATTCTCTTTGGGCATACTCATCCACCTCACCAACTCATACACTATGCCTATATATTTGATCATGATCTACGATGGATAGATTATTTTGAAGTCCATCAGTTTGCTAAGTCCTACAGAACTATAAGTATCATCATGTATTGCGAAGATATCCAGAGTCCATTCAAATTATGGAGCCCCTGGTTCAATTTACTTCTTCAACAATATATACCAAGTGTTTTTGCCTTGAGGCATGCTACTCCTCAGCTAATGTTATCAGTTTTGCAGACCGAAATGGCAGTTGCAGCCTTAAATTATGATACACTTCACTTCAATCTTTTGTATAAATGTGTTGTTTATAATTGGGGTTTTACAAGTGATCACCAGTTGGCTTTCTTTCCTTCATATGATTTCTACGAAGAAGTTTATCTACCAGCTCCTCTCCAAGATGCCTTCATGAAACACTCACCATTCTCCACCTATTTCTGAGAACATGAACCCATTTGGATGCATGATTTGGTTCCAGGCATTGTACCACCCATACTTGATGATGCTAATGACATCTATGACAACGATGATGAAGTCTATTCTTCACTAAGCCATGATAATTATGATTCTGACTGGAGTTGATACTTCACATGGCCTTCACATGGCTTGGTCACTTACTTTGTAAAAAGCATCTTACTTTCGGCATTTGTACTTTGTCTTTTAGCTCCTTCCCCGTGAAGGAATATTGTCGTTTCTACTTTTATCTTTGTACGAGGCTTTAGTGGGTCCCTCCTAAAAAGAATCTCCACACTGTAGATTTAATTTGATGATTATTGTACGCCGCTTTCGTGGATTCGGGCGATCGAATCTCCACTTTGTGTCTAGTCCATGTCGAACCTGTGTCCGAGAAAAACTCTATATATACAGAGTTATTTCCTCTTTGTAAGCATCGGGTTTTAGAGCGAGTTTCTAATATAAAGAAAAAGAATGTTTTTTATCTCGGGTTCTCTTTTCTTTGAAGTTATTAAGAACTTATCTCCATTCAGCACTTCTCTCCTGATTTTCCACTTCTCCTAGATGGTATAGTAGCATATGTTACTTTGTATAGTTTGGATACAGGTGTTGATATTCTTTTAAGGCAAGATTTTGTCAAAAGACACATGCCTCTAATCGTAAATACTGATTCTTTATGTTTAACAGTACAGCAACAACAAGTTAAGCTCCCTATGAAAACCAGCTATGTTATATGTATCTCTCCAGATACCCCAGATACTATTGAAGAAACTCTCCAAGATATGACAAAGATTTAGAAGATTGTCAGACATGCTCATATCCATGGACAAGAAATTCTCAAAGACATTGTCCAGAAACTAAAAGATGAATGCACATCAGACTTTCCTAATGCATTCTGGACAAGAGAGAAGTATTTTGTTTCTCTCCCCTACAAGGAAGGGGAGCAAGTTTCTACAAAGAAAAAGTGTGTTTATAATTTTGTTTCGCTCCCCTTCCTTGTAGGGGAGAGAAACAAAATACTTCTCTCTTGTCCAGAATGCATCAGGAAAGTCTGATGTGCATTCATCTTTTAGTTTTTGGACAATGTCTTTGAGAATTTCTTGTCCATGGATATCAGCATGTCTGACAATCTTCTGAATCTTTGTCAGATCTTGGAGAGTTTCTTCAATAGTATCTAGGGTATCAGGAGAGATACGTATAACATAGGTGGTTTTCATAGGGAGCTTAACTTGTTGTTGTTGTACTGTTAAACATAAAGAATCAGTATTTACGATTAGAGGCATGTATCTTTCGACAAAATCTTGCCCTAAAAGAATATCAGCACCTATATCCAAACTATACAAGGTAACATATGTTACTATACCATCTAGGAGAAGTGGAAAATCAAGAGAGAAGTGTTGAATGGAGATAAGTTCTTTATTGACTGCTCGAAACTTGATTTGAGTTGGCTGCCAGTAATAGGATGGGATGGCCTTGTATTTGCAACAACTACTCATGGCAGCTCCTGTATCAACTTGGGCATCTAGAGAATAGGTTTTGTAACCAGAAACTTTAATGCCAACAGTTATGACCATGCGGTCTCCAATGAGACTTATGTCAAGGGCAGGGAGAGAAGAATTCTCAGTTTCTTCATGTGGAAGCAGTTTAGGAAAAATTTCTTGTTGATTTGATTCTGCTCGGGCAATAGTGAGAGCAGTAAACCGAGACTTTAGATGATCCAATTCTGCTATAGATGCTTGGATCTGGCTGGCTGGCGAAGGTTTGCATCTGAGATCTTTTCCTTTTCAACTTGTCGGATTTCAATTAGGATGTCAGCTTCAGTCTGTCTGGTTGGTCGAGACAGAATACTAGCATATTCTGGTTTGGACCATTCTTCATGAGGGATTTCATTCTCTTCATTTATAAACTGTATACTCTGAACAGGAGGCAATTGTCTGACTAGATCATCAATCTTTGATTGGAGCCTATTTTTCAGAAGGAAGGTGCCAGGTGCTAGATTAGCCTTTTGCTTTTGAAGATCATGAATCTATTGTTGTATGGAACCGTGAGAAGAGAACATGAAACAATGACTCAAATATGAACATTCATCATCAGAAGTAGAATGAATATTCAAATTCTTGAACTGTAACTCATCAATAATATATGAGTCTGAGTCAGAATTGTACACAAAAAATTGTTCATTGTCTGAACAGGAAGAATCTGTTAGATCCCAATCAGCAGGATTCTGATTAGTAGAAAATATTTCTGCTATCTTTACATGAGCTCTATTTTCTTTATTGGGACATTTGTTGGCCCAATGATCTTTGTTGTTGCAAATATAGCAAGTTGTGGTTTTTCTTGGAAATTTTCTTCTCCTAATGACATATTTATCTTTCTGCTTAGGAGACCTGCCATGTTGTCTTTCATATGGCTTTTTGTCTGGTTTGTTCCAATTATAAGATTTTCTCTTTGCAAACTTATCAGGTTTGGAACAATGGCAATCTTGTTTCTTTGAGTGCTTCTTTGGAATTCCTTGGAAACATCCATAATTATATGTTTCTCTGAAAGTATCAC
>ML808952.1:125429-138856 GCA_009831015.1 Picea engelmannii | reverse complement strand
CGCTGTAGCTTATGCTGAAACACCAGGCTGTAGCATAAGCTGAAACACAGTGCTGAGTATATGCTGAAACACTGCTGTAATAGATGCTGAAACACTGCTGTAATAGATGCTGAAACACTGCTGTAGTAGATGCTGAAACATTGTTGTAGTAGATGCTGAAACACGGCTGTAGCAGATGCTGAAACACGGTTGTAGCATATGCTGAAACAGTGCTGAAACTGAGTTTGGCATTTAAATTTGACTGAAAAATCAGCGAGACTGAAACTGGGTGGGATTTTGAAAAATTAACCACTTGCAGAACTCTTTCCTAGAGTGTTCAACAACTCTGGTTCTCCAAAATTTCACCAATACTTCATATAAGTATTGGATATCTGCACTCCTTGCACTTGTTCAAAGCACTCCTTGCGGAGCTTACAGATTGTTCAGTAACTATGTGGGTGTCTTCTCCTTGACACTCTTTTCACAGAACTTGAAGCAGAGTTCTCTTGTGCACTCCTTGCACTCGCTCAATGCCCACCTGACAGAGTGTTTCGGAGTATTCAACAACTCCGACTGTGATTTCTCTACACAACCTTTCCTCCAGAGTGTTCAGTAACTTTGAGGCTCCTCTTTGAGTCTATAGATGTTCTGGTGTGCCCACCTGGCACGTTCTCCTATGAACTCTAAGCAGAGTTCACATACACACTCATTTCGTTGGCTCATAGAGTTTCCAATACTCTGTCATGCACTCCTTGAATTTAGCCTAAAGAACCCATAAATAATCCAACAAACTCACAGACAGAGAATTTTGTCTATCCCTGCAGATGGAAACATATCATACACATCTACAACATAAATGAACACACATTGACAACATAAAACAAGCATTCACCACCCAGAAATTGATAAACAGAGAAATATGTTATTTTGTATTAATATCATAATACTAATTACAATGCTTGAGCTCAAACTGCAACTGAGTCTCGAGTCTCTTCTCTCCCTACTCTCCTTACCCTTAACTTCCTAATCAAATTTGATACAAAGAGATTTTTTTAACCAAAGAGGGACTCCTCGAGCCTTTCCCTCCAAGCTACCTAACTCTCATTAATTACATTAAATGAACATCAATATCTCATATCTGAGGCCATGCTCAAGACCTGTACAACTCAGGCCTATTAAAGGCAACCTTATCTCCAACCTGTACAAAGGAAATAGCTCGGCTCTTCCAACCTAACAACATTCAATTGTATTAACTTCACATTTAAAATTTAAAATTCGGGGGCAAAATGAGAGGGTTGGTGCCTCTCCCCTTCTTGAATGCATGTTGATGAGATGGAATGTTAATTTAGTCACTTAGTATACTTTTGACCTTCCAAATTACAAGGAAAATGTTTTCTCTTTTGCACAACAAACCTTTTTAAACTTGCAATTGAAAAATTAACAACATGAACATGTCTAATATGATCAAACACACCCCCAACAACTTTCACAACTCAAATCTAAGGTATAATACAACTGTGGCTTACTTTTTATAAATAGATCATGCATTTCTAGGGTTAAACTAGGCATCTCTTACCTTTTTTTTCACAACAAAGCCTTTTAGGACTGCAATTGAAAAACTGAGAATACAGGCTTATGTAAAATGACTTAAAAAATCATTTACAGTTTGAACCACTCAAATTGATTGAGTTTTGAGACATGGGAGTGCATTTTAGTGTAGCTTGGCATGCATTTTTCACCAAGGTAAAGTTTATACCGACGAAAAATTTTCCCTCTTTTTCCTACAAGTCAGATTTTGGTCTTTTTGCACAACAAAGGATTTTAAGTTTCCAATCGCACAAACAAAGGTATAGACACATGTACAAATTTTCTAAAACCCTTTAACTTGTAATATTTCATGTAATATTGACTTGTTCATTATATAAGACACTTTTTTTGTATTTTTTCACAGCAAAGGGTTTTATTTCTCTAAATGCACAAACAAAGTTATATATGCAGGATGTAAAAAGATAAATTGCACACTCTCAAACTTGAATCAATCAATTTGGAGGTGAAAAAACTCTACATTTTCTCTGATTTATTATTTTAAGAGTATTTTCATATATTGTTTAATTATGTGTTGTTAATTTTTATGTCTTTTTCTATGTATCATTGGTTGGTCAGAAATCATTGACCTTGATTTCTCTCATGTCCTACCATCCTCTGATTCATCAAAATTTCATGAATCTTTGTGCATGGAAATAATCCTTTTCAGGGTGTAAATGCACTCTTAATAGTACATACATGTTAACAATACTGTGATCATCAATTTACAACTTAAATATTAAATTATGGAGGCTTGGAATCCTTTGGGCATGCAGTTTCATATAGCCAACTTTAACAATTTTTTCCATTTAGTTTTAAAAGGAAATTTTTAGCCTTTATTCACATCAAGTATGTTTTTGTCTGAAAATACTAATATAAGTTTATATACATGTGTAAAATCACAAACTACACCTTCTCTAATTTGAACCACTCAATTTGGATCAAAATGGAGACAAGGGCTTGCATTTTACACTAAGGCAGTTTTTCCTTCAAATTTAAATGAAATCCCAAAACTAAGTGCATGGAAGCAATCTCTCTTGTTCTTTAATGGAAATTTAAATGACAAGGACAAATTTACCATATATCTAAATCCATCTTACAACATATAAAACAATTTTTGGAGCTATAGGGAAGCTTGGGTGTGGATTTTAATTTGGTCACTTAGTACAGTTTCAACCTTCCAAATTAAGAGGAAAAAAAATTCTCTTTTGCACAACAACCCTTTTTAAACTTGAAATTGAAAAAGTAACAACATAAACATGTCTAGTCTGATAAAACACTCCCCAACAACTTGCACAACTCAAATCTAAGGTATAATACAACCTTGGCTTACTTTTTACAAACAGGTCATGCATTTCTAAGGTTTTACTAGGCATCTCTTACCTATTTTTTCACAATAAAGTATTTTATGAATGCAAATGAAAAACAAAGAATATGGCTTATGTAAAATGACTTAACAAATCATCGAAAGGTCATGCATCTTTGTGCATAGAAATCATTATTTTTGGAGTGTAAATGCACTCATAATTGTACAAATATGTTAACAATATTGTAATCATCAATTTACATCTTAAATCCTAAATTATGGAGGCTTAACCAACTTTATGCATGTAGTTTCTTCTATCCAAATTTAACAATTTGACCATTTGGTTTTATAAGGAAATTTTTAACCTTTATGCACATTAGGTAGGTTTCTGTCTAAAAGTGGCAACATAAGGTTATAAAGAGGTGTGAAATCACAAATTACACCTTCTACAAGTTGAACCACTCAATTTGGGTCAAACTTCAGACTAGGACATGCATTTTACTTAGAGGCATTTTCCCCTTCAAATCTACATATAATCCCAAATCTAGGTGCATAAATCAACCTCACCAGCTCTTCAATTTCACTTTAAATGGAATAGGTAAATTCACAATATATCTAAATCCATATTAAAACTTATAAAACAATTTTTTGAGCTATAAGTAATCTTGGGCATGCATTTTTTTTCCTTTTGTAGAGTAAAGGGTTTTAAGTTTCCAATTGCACAAACAAAGATATAGACAAATACACAACTTTTATACAACCTTGTAACTTGAAATATTTCCTATAATATTGATCTCTTCATTCTATAAGACAACTTTTGGTCTTTTGTATAGCAAAGGGTTTTAATTCTTTAAATGCACAAGCAAAGCTATATATGCGGGATGTAAAAATATAAATTACACACTCTCCAACTTGAATCAATCAATTTGAAGGTGAACAAACTCTATATTTTCTTTGATTTATTCTTTTAAAAGTATTTGTGTATATGAGTTGATTATGTGTTGTTAATTTTTGTGTCATTTTCTATGTATCATTGGTTGGTCAGAAATCAATTACCTTAATTTCTCTCATAACCTGCCATCCTCCGATTCATCAAAATGTCATGAATCTTTGTGCATGGAAATAATCATTTTTGGAGTGTAAATGCACTCCTAATTATACAAACATGTTAAGAATATTGTGATCATCAATTTACAACTTAAATATTATATTATGGAGGCTTAGCCAACTTTGGACGTGTAGTTTTATATAGCCAACTTTAACAATTTGGCCATTTTGTTTTACAAGGCCATTTTTATTCATTATGCACATCGGGTAATGTTTTGTCTAAAAATTACAGTATAAGGTTATATACATGTGTAAAATCACAAACTACACCTTCTGCAAGTTGAACCACTCAATTTGGGTCAAAATTGAAAAAATTGGTGTGCATTTTACTACAAGGAAGTTTTGCCTCCAAATTTAAATGAAATCCCAAATCTAAGTGCATGGAAGCAACCTCTCTCATTCTTCAATGGAACTTTAAATGACATAGATAAATTTATCATATATCTAAATCCATCTTACAACTTACAAAATAATTTTTCGAGATACAGGGAAGCTTGGGTATGCATTTTAATTTGGTCACTTAGTATAGTTTCAACCTTCCAAATTACAAGTAATACTTTGTCTCTTTTACACATCCTTTTTAAACCTTCAATTGCAAAATTAACAACATGAACAAGTCTAATATGATAAACCACACCCCCAACAACTTGCAAAACTCATATCTAAGGTGTAATATAACCTCGACTTACTTTTTACAAATAGGACATGCATTTATAGGGTTTTACTAGGCATCTCTCGCCTATTTTGCACAATAAAGTATTTTGAGTATGCATATGAAAAATGGAGTGTATAGGCTTATGTAAAATGACTTAACAAATCATTTATATTTTTAAACACTCAAATTGAATGAGTTTTGAGACCTGGGAGTGCATTTTAGTGTATCATGGAGTGCATTTTGCACTGAGGAAAAATTTACACCAACACAATTTTTTCCCTATTTGTCCTATAAGACTATTTGTTGTCTTTTTGCACAGGAAAGGGTTTTCATTAGAGTATGCATATTTTCACTATTCCTCATAATGTTGTTTCAGATTTCTAGATGTAAACTATGTATGGATTTTTTGAAACGTCCAACATTTTAGTTTTTAGTTGCACAAACAAAGGTATAGACAAATGTTTAACTTTTCTACAACCTTGTAACTTGTAATATAATTTCATGTAGGTATACAAAATGAAATATCAAATAGTAGGTAGATTTTATGTAGGTATACAAAATGAAATATCAAACAGATATAACTTGTAATATAATTTCATGTAGGTAGATTCAGACATTATTATAAAGATGCATTAAATATCCCTTAAATATTGCAAATAAACATTGGAGATCACAACAAGCATCACATCTAATACGAGTATGAGTCAAAAAAGTATTGATCTTCCATTAATTATTTATAATTGTAGGATGTTTACATAACAAACATCACAGTTACAGTCTCCATTACAAAACTAGGCAAAGTGTAATATAGATTCTACATCTGTCTTCTCTCTAAAGATTCCTCCTAAGGTCTTTCTAACCAGCATGTCCTTTACTATCTCTATACTTACAACCTTATATATTATGTTCCCCACGGGGACCACCTCGACCCATAAGTCGGTTACATAAGTTGACCATAACTAACTTTACATGTATTCACAGGTCCTTGATCCAGTTCTTATAGCTCTTAGGCGATGATCTTGACAGACTCGGTTTCCTCCGTAATTGATTCTCGGAAGTGTGTTCTATCTAGTCGTCAACTTCACATTTTTGGATGGTATTGAATTATCGTAAAGTGTGAATGGGTTCCAAAATTGGTAGTGTGTTAAAGGAATTGATGGAAGATATGAAGTGTGGTATGGATATGGAAGGTGCACCACTAGGCGAGAAGAGAGTACTGGAATTGATGGTTAATGTTTGATGATGTATTATGGACCAACTTGAGGCATATGAGTATGGTGGGGATTGGCAGGATTTATACAACCAGGTATATGTTCAATGTGAGTTATGGTCTTGTCATGAGGAAATTTCCATAGTATCTGATACCTGGGTCAAACACCTTCAACGCCCATTTGGCCCAACCAATTTGGATATGTTCCTTCTCGTGAACTACTCTATCTCCCATCTTCTTATATTGTCGCAGTCCCTCGTCAATGTTGGTCACGTCATCTATTCCTCGACTCAATATGTACCCATTATCCTTTGGTCATCCCATTGTTGTTGGAAACTCCCCCTTTCTCTATCTTGGGGCCTCCTAGACTATCATTGATGTGACATGGTTATTCTTGACTGGTGGAACCATTAGTGTGTGCGTGCAATACTATGACCTCTTATTCTCCCACTTGAATCCTTCCAAATTTTCCCCCATGGTCGACATATTGTTCTAGGTCTCAACTTACTGAAACTAACACTTATTCCCACTATAACGCACTAGTTGTTTGGTGCTAGTCTCACTTCAAGAAGTTGATGTAGTGGCGACTTGATGGAGGAACCTTATAATTCCATGGATTAGTGTCCCTTCATTATACAAAGGGGTAAATCTGGAAGGAACCAGTTAGGACCGGACCTCATATGAAGTGACTAATGATCAAATTAACTAACTTCACACTTGAAATTCACTCATATCCTATCCTACAACATGGCCCTATTTTCGGTATATTCCTTTCCCACATGCAAAATTTTAATCACACTCCATCCATCCATTAATTCTTGTCCTTTCCAATATCTCTCGTCCAGTCAAGTTTTGACATCTTGAGTCGACATGTTACACCTTAATGAGCATAATAAGCCCTCGACGGGATTTTTTAGGCTACCTGGTGGGCATAATTCATTTCAAAGGAGCCAAAATAACCCATGCGACAAATAATTTGCTAATGTGGAAATTCCACATAGGTGTCATGATGGAAAGACATGAGGCGGTGGTTGGGTCATGATGGTGATGTCATCATGGCATCATTGACAGTCTTGCTCGGATATTGACGATTTTCATCATAGTTGAGTGGGTCACAGAGCAGGTGGTTTCATTGCAAACCATCGAAGAAGAGTCAAAATGATTACGCATATCAAACATATTTATAATTCCGACGAACATCAGGGCACCATGAAAAAATATAAAAAAAAATTAATAATTACTTAGTAATTTCCAATACTACGATCTATTTTATCTATACCATCGAAACTCCCCATTGGACTTAAACAACATATGTAGTAGTGATTGTTTTCCATCATGAGGATAATTTCTTCTGTATTGGCTCCAACCTTTTCTGTATACAAATATTCAAACTGAGAGAGTTGCATTGCCTTTATCTCAATGAAAGAGGATAGAATCGAGCCATCCTCCTTGGTGATTTCCTTGACTTTATTTTTCCACAGTTTGACTCTTGATTTACTATCGAAAAACTTAGTGTTTATGTCCCTTCTATTCAACCATAGACCGTTTGACTTTAATTGTCACTTCTCCTCCTCCAATCTAAGAGCCTTATGATCATTTGGAAAAGATTCATTTTCCTCGGCTATCAATACTTTGGTTATTTTCTATGTTTCCATTATTTCTTGAATTGAATCCATGTTTTCACTAAATTCCTTTAATTATTTCTCAAGGTAATAATACTTACATTTGGCCCATTCCTTAAGAGAAAATTTGGTCACTTTGAGTTTTTGTTCCCAAATGAAAACAGGGGTCCCAACCACCCAATTGCACCATGCCTTAGAAATTGTATTAAAATATAATTTATCTTCAATCCATAAAGGATTAGGAATAGCTCCATAATCAGGATTTTCCATGGTCAACAAGGAGATGGGTCTATGGTTAGAGGAAACCCATGAAATAATTTTAGAGGATATTGATAAATTGGTGTCAATAACAACACTCTTCACCAGAAAATGATCCAACTACATTATTATATGCCCTGGAATGATTATTTTATTTTTCCAACTATATCTAACCCTACATAGTTCACATATATTAGATCCCAATGGGAGATTAATTCTTCCATTCTCTCCTTGAGATGATCCCTAACAATTCTCCCTCTCCTCTTTCCATTTTAACTAAGAGTGGTATTAAAATATCCTACTACTACCCTGCTACTCCATTCATATTTTGTACCTCTTAAGTCTGAGAGAATATCCCTACAGACCATTTTTTCATTGTAGACATTAGGTATATACACATTCACTATATTTAATTGCTCACCAGTCTGTATATCATTGTCAGAGAATATTTCCCCTGCGGACAGGTGAAATCTCCCTTGAATATCTAGACCCCTATTGTCCCTGACAAAAAAACAAACAAATGGACAATAACATTCCTTTAGATATATTATTTATGTCTATGGGAAGAGAATATAGAAGAAATAAGTGAGGATTACTCATTTTTCATGGTTGTCCTCATTAATATTCACTATTTGGTCTTGTTGTCCAAGATTCTATCATGATGAAGAAAGTCTGGAAGGAAATAAACAACACCCTCTACTTCTAAAATATATCATTAGACAAGAGAATATATATCTATATAGGCATGCATGTATAAACAACAGTTTGAAGTAAATATGCCAAGTTATATTAATGGAGAAACATGGTGAAGTACTTGCAAACCAACATTGACATTGTAGCAGCTCCTCCAAGATCTCTAGTCCAACCCTTGTCTAAATGTCTCAAGATCAGGATGATGATGTTTTGATGAATTCTCCTTACAAGATCAAAGGTTTGACACTCTGGAATCATTTATCCCCTTTCAACTGTGAGTGGCCTCATTATATAGGATTTGGGAGGCTTAACCACCATGAAGGATTCTAGAAAATGGTTGAGGATTTAGCTCCTTAGGTTAGGATTTGGTTACCCAAAATGGAGGGAATATGGGTGAATCAACTCATGACTCAACCCCTCGACCAAAACCACTTAAGAGCATCTCATAGTTGACCCTTAGAATAATCATAACTTCCTCTAACCACTTTAACGCTCCCCCAGTATTGAGCATAGAGCGTTGGCAATGCTCCTTGTACATGGGCATGGGAGCGTTGGTAAGAGATCAAAGCTCCCTATACATGGGAAAGGGAGAGTTGACCTTCAAAAATGATCAAAATATCAAGGTAAAAAGAAGTAAATTGACCTTCTCATGATGGGTTTTTCTCCTCCACGTTGATTAGGGGTTATGACAAATGTTCTTCCATGGTGTTAAAGTTGTGACACTCAATAAAGTGAATACGACACTTAGTAAGGTGCATATGACATTTGATAAAGTGCATACGACACTTAGTAAGGTGCATATGTAATTTGATAAGGTACATACAACACTTATAAGAATGAGATACCAAAGTGCGACACTTAGTAGTGTGAGAATTTGGTGTGTAACAGATTCCCCCTAAAGTGTGAGGCTAGAGGAGAAAATGATGGCCGAAACACTTTACAAAATAGTAATGTAAGGACATGGGAGTAGGAGAGTCTGGCGGAAGATAAAAACAGACATAAAAAATATATATATGTATCATCCCCGAGGCGGGCATACATATGCTCAGATTAAACTCACTCAAAGCATCGTCGACGACCAATACACTGTGGATCCATGAAAGCATCAACTAAGGATATGGACACCAAACATACAATGTGGATCCATACCTCCACAACTTGATTAAGTTGTAGCCGCAAAATAATACACAGTGGAGCTACGATATGACAAAACAACATAACCATGGAGCAATACAAAGTAGATGTATGTGACAACATACACATTAGTGATATTGTCAATATCATGGTTATACTGGAATTTTCTACATATTCAAATGATCTCCATCACATCCTGGGTAAAGCACATAATAGAGTGAGAATCCAACCCAGGGTATTCATCCTAATCTCAAAATAGTACGATTTCATCCATGTGAATAGATGAATTGATGTTGAACATGGTAGAAACCACTTGATTATCGGTCATTAATGTATATCGTTAACAAGTGGCGAGGAAAATAACCAATGATAGCAATGACTTCCAAGGTACCCTAGTACATTCTAGAAAATGTGAATGAATGAGTTGAAGTTGAACATTCATGGAATCATTCAATTACAGGTCAATTATGTAAACCTATTTTTGAAAGCGAGGAGTCTTGTCATTGAGGCATGCAAGTCCCAAGGTACTAATTGGTTTCTAAGTCTAATTCTTGGATAATGTGTTTAATTGGATAGGACTAGACTCATCGAAGGAAGGCCACAATGTATCCCCCATCATCGACACAAAACTGACACCAAAAAGTGATGTAAGTTGGTGGATTAAATGAATTTGGACTGAAACAAGGATGAAAGTTGGTAATACTACAAAATGGTTGGTTTGAGGTAAATTTTCCCTTGAATAATGTGAGGCATGACAAATGACTTGGTACCATTGACTCAACTGAGACATAGACCAAAACATAGTGCTATACTCACCAGGGATCTCTTTAGGTGAGTCAAAAGAGTATGAGGACTCATGGGATTGGTATGACACAGAGATAAGAAGATTACACAATTTTAATCCGAGACACAAATAGGTTCCACCTTCAAGGGAGACAACAGAAAACTGCCATAATTATTTCCAAAACCTTGACCCACTTCCTTCAATTTTTCCCCCACCGTGATTCAAGATTACGTATTTTTTTTTAACAATCTTGAGGAGGATAACAGATGCTCGATATAGCTCATATTCGATGAGTCCCTCATCATATGTTTAACGAATTTGGAGGAGGGGTTCAACCCTGTATGGGTTCTTCAATGCATGCTTTACGATTCCAAATAAGGAAAAATCGACAGGATTTTCATGTTTAGAGAGTCTGAAAAATATCTTAAATAAGACTCCATGGATGTTATTTTTCGTAAATTTAGTCCACCAAGCCCGAAAAAAGTGTAAAAAAATACAAGGGAGAACTCTTCTAGTCATGATTGACTAAAGTATACATTTTTTGTAGTTAGTCTTATGAGTCTAAAAAACGAGTAAAATACCACTCAAAAGATGACTCTTTGTGGTTTAATGAGCTCAAAGGATGAGGAAGTATGCTCATAGTTTGCTTCATTTTTTAACGAGATTGAAACAGAGAATGAAATTGTTATCTATATAATACCCATGAGCAGGCCTCATCCCAGCATAATGTCCAGAGGTTGGCACTTTGATCGATACCTACTGGCAGGTTTTTTCCCAACATGGTGTTCATAGGTTGGTACTTTCCCCTCTGAATCATCATAAGAAGTTGGTAGTTTAACTTCAGTATGATTTCCAAAGGATGGAGGCATGCCCCCCAAGATTTGTTTCGACTACCAACTCTTCTTCTACTTAGACTCATGGTTAAAAATAGGGATAGGTTCACTAGAGAGGAAGGAAGAAAGGGGATTAGTTGATATCGGTAGAGGAAGGGAAGTTTTAGGTACTAGATCGTTTGGTAGACAAGACTCTACTAGACTAAGTGACATGATGTCACCTAGTGTTTCAGTGGTATTTGGGATAGTCACTATCCAAGTATCGAATTATTCAAACGATCATTGCACCATAGTCGTAATCATGTTTAAAATGGAAACCTCATGTGGGGGATCAAGGAGAGGTGAGGGAAAATCCCCCATGAGTGAGGAATCCTTCGGGAGACCTACCCCCACACTTTTGTACTTAAGATCAGACTTTCCCAAGAAAAGGATATTATTCATTGGAGAATTATTGAGATTTGGAGTGCAATAATCAAGTTGGTCAACATTCACAATTTTCACTTGATGGAAAAATTTCAAAATGTGAAAGAATGAAGAAGTGATGGCAGTCATCACATAGAAACAACTGTGAACCAACTGCGACCAAGAAATAAATTATAGTCAAAGGGTGCATCAACCACTTCAATTTCAATAGAAACAGATTTTCCCTTTAATTACATAGTGAAAGATTGAAAGAGTCTGTAAGGTTGGAAACCAAAACCATCAAATGATTTAAGGGTGGTAGGAGACTGGTGAAGTTTAGGAGAACCAATGGATTTCCAACAGGAAAAAGACATGACACATGTGGAAGCTCCTTCATCCAAAATAGTGTTATGGATGTTCTTCCCACAAACCATAGCTTGAATTTGGAATATCAGGTGGTGGGAGATCATTGGCTTAAAATAGTCCAAATTAAACATAATCATATTTTACGCCTCTAGATCCACAGCTCCAATGGTTGATAACATGGTTCTACGTTGACTTGGAAAGTTTTGTAAAAATTCAAGCATCAACATAGCACAAGGTGCATGTGCCAAATATTCAACAATGTTGTGTTGACGGGCGAAACTGATCGTCTGTCAACTGGGAGAGTGGAACCGGTCCGGGGTTGTCTAAATAACCCAAGCCGTTTGGAATGGACCACCCTGACGAGTTTAACGGCTCCGTTGGCTGCTCTAAGGTCTCCTATGGAAACCAAAGAGAAATGATCTGAGTTAAGAAATCTAACTAATCTAAATAAAACAAACTAAATTGTAACTGAATACAAGAAACTAACTAAAATAAAGGAAACTAGAAACTAATAAAACAAACTAAACTAACTACACTATTCTAACTATAAACTACTAACTACTATATATACAAGATACTAATTATGATTATAATAACTCAAATCAACTGCGTAATTACCAACTATAATATTTCTTATTCACAAATGTACACTATGGACAGCCTACAGATTTGATTAAAACCTGCAAAAATCATGTGCATTTTCTGCCCTAAGACAGCCAAGAATCTCTTTTTTATCTTTATGTTTTATGAAAAGGAAATAAAAAAACTATTGAAATTAAACAATCTAATCTATCTTACTGAAATTAAACAATGTAATATAAATCTAACTAAATATCATTTATATTAAACTACTTAACATAAACAGTAAACATCTAACTAATTGACTTGGAAACGCTCCAAGTCTGCCCTGTGTAGGATGACTTCTTAAGATGATTGGAGGAAGAAATTCACACCATTTAGTCCTTAAGCTTTTCGAAAACGATCAGCTATGCCGCTTCTTGAAGTATGTTACAGGAAAAACAAAACATAAAAGAAATCATAACAGTTTTCTGATGATAAATCTCTGCAATAAGGGAAACCTATTATGCAGGAAACTTATATAACAATTCAACCTATGAAGAAGACAAAGCTATCATTCATAAAATGAATCCACAACTGTTATGTTCTTTATCTCTTTTGGAAGCAACAAGATATGTATAACAGTAAGAAATTATACCACTTGAATTTGATTTAGATAGCAAAGTAATACTAAACCATAAACAAAATGATATACAAAACTTGGAACAAAGTATCGATATATTGAAAAGCAAAAGCTACGACAAAACATCAATTATGCTCCAGTTTGAATCAAAATTACATATCCTTGTTCTCCCACAACTGATGATGATAGATTATTACAAAACCATAGGTTTATATAGGTTTCTCACAAGGTAAAACATCCTTGTGAATAATAGTAAACAGTTTTACACAATCTGGGAATAATCCCAAAATCCC
>ML808952.1:92871-113431 GCA_009831015.1 Picea engelmannii | reverse complement strand
GTTGCAGCTGGAAAACAAAGGAAGTTGGTGCTTCCAATGAATGTAATTCTTCAAGACATATAAGAAAAAGCATTCCGTGGTTTTCTCCCGATTTGGGTTTCCACGTAAAACACTGGTGTACTGTTCATGTGTGTGATTGTTTACTTATTACTGCTCACTTTTGGATAATAATTCTACATTGATATAACATTTGAAGAAAAAGGATTATAATTATGTTATTACTGATTCACCCCCCCTCTCAGTAATCCAACAGTTGTAGTGTTCACAGTAGGAGGTTTATTTGCAGTCTTGATCCTAGTATTGTAAGGGTGCACAGTCTCAAAGTTTGTTTGGAAGATACTATCTGAGAGGTGACTAAAGATATTTGGAGAAGACTCTTCCTCTTGGGTTGTTTCCTGCTCAACCTCCTCTTGAGGGATGTCAGAAGGGATCAAGTCATTTTGGGCTCCTAGAATTGTCTGTAGTGCGCATTGCAAACTTTCTAGCTTCAAGCCTTCAGGGTTTGGATTAGGCCGGTTTTGGGGAAAAGGATTTCGGAAAGGAGGTTTGTAGGGTCCTTTGCTCAAAGAGGCTTCTTCAGCCGACCTTTTTAAGTCTACGACTTGATTAGATAACTTTTGTACAACTTTGGTTAAATTTTCCAAATCAGAGTTTTCAGGTTGTGTCTTGTTTTGTGTAGGTCTGGGAAGAATTTAATTCTTTTTCTTGGAAGAAGGAACAGTCTTAGTTTCGTTGCTAGAAGAATATTTAAGACTAAGAATGTCTTTTTCAATTTGAGTAGCCTCTTCAAAGGCTTCCAACAACGTGGACTTTTTGGATCTTTTCACCCAAATAGCTATACTTTGATGTAAAGCTTTAGTGTAGTAAGCTATTACAAGACTCTCAGCAAGCATAGAGTCTGCAGGGATTCTATTCTTAAGTGTTAAAAATCTTTGATTAAAATATTTAAATTTTTCTTTTGCATTCATTTTTAAGTTTGAAAGATCCATGACTAAAACTTCGGGAGGTTTACCATCTCCAAATTTTTCCAAAAAGCATGACTCAAATTTTTCCCAGGATACTATAGTGTGAGGTTGCTGGGCAAAGTACCAAGTGGATGCATTACCCTCAAAGGTGTAAGGGAACAACCTACAGACAACATCTTCATGTTCTACGTTATGGAGTCTGATGGCTAACATAAATTTTTTGATATGATCTTCGGCTATCTGTTTTGAATCGGGATCAAACTTAGGAATCCATTTCTTCGGATGCTTAGGCAAAGGGTGTTGGTCTCCAGGTATAGCTACGGCATCCTGTTCCAACCAAGGTCTAGCAGGGTTGTTCTGATTTGTCATTGGGGTAGTGGGTGTGGAAGGCTGAGAAGGTGATTTGCCTTCGTCAGAAGAGGAATCTCCTCCAGCAGAAGAAGGAGATGAGGGAGGTGGTGAAGGAGGTATCCCAGATCCTCCTGCAGCAGGATTATTGTTTGGATCTGTGGGATTCACAGTAAGTTCTATATCACCTAGTTGTTCTCTGACTTCAGAGAAGTCTAGAGGTTGACCCCACGGGCGATTTGGTTGCCTAAGACTAGCAAAGGCTTTATGTGATTTAATAAGAGATTGTCTAAAAATTTCTTGTATATCACCACCTGTAGGATTAGGGGTTGCTGGCCTAACTGTGATCTGAGGATCTTCGGTTGAAGTAGTTGTTGTTTGAGGGGGAATTATGTCGAATGAACGGCTTCTAGTCACTATAGGGGAGAGATTAGGGGGGGGAGGAGTCTTGCGACCACCTTGTGCCATCAATTTAGTTAGGCCCTCCTTCTAGCGCCATTTGTTGACGGGCGAAACTGACCGTCCATCAACTGGGAGAGTGGAACCGGTCCGGGGTTGTCTAAATAACCCAATCCGTTTGGAATGGACCACCCTGACGAGTTTAACGGCTCCGTTAGCCGCTCTAAGGTCTCCTATGGAAACCAAAGAGAAATGATCTGAGCTAAGAAATCTAACTAGTCTAAATAAAACAAACTAAACTATAACTGAATACAAGAAACTAACTAAAATAAAGGAAACTAGAAACTAATCAAACAAACTAAACTAACTACATTATTCTAACTATAAACTACTAACTACTATATATACAAGATACTAATTATGATTATAATAACTCAAATCAACTGCCTAATTACCAGCTATAATATTTCTTATTCACAAATGTACACTATGGATAGCCTACAGATTTGATTAAAACCTGCAAAAATCATGTGCATTTTCTGCCCTAAGACAGCCAAGAATCTCTTTTTTATCTTTATGTTTTATGAAAAGGAAATAAAAAAACTACTGAAATTAAACAATCTAATCTATCTTACTGAAATTAAACAATGTAATATAAATCTAACTAAATCTAACAATGTAATATAAATCTAACTACAGTCCAAACGATGAAAGAGGTATTTTCACACTTTCAGTTGTGAAAATCTAATCGAAACCAAATTGCAATTGTCGCAAAAATGAAACAAATGTCTAGAAGCACAATGCGACAATGATTTGTCATTAACGAGACAAGGGGTGTAGGTAGCATTTTTTAAGAGCAATTAAAAAATGAATTGGCTGCCAACATGTTGTAAGCAACATCGGAACTTGGGTTAAATATCGATTTTCGAATTATGCCCTTGGGCAGGCGTAACATTGATTCAACAACTACCCTCTCGATCTGAAGAGGGGTAGAGGATGGAAGAGGAGTGGAACTGGAGGGATTATTAGTAGAACCTCCATTGGCATGATTATCTGGAAATTTTTCATAAGTCTTAGCTCTGGTTGTTAGACTAATTGTATCTTTACAAATAAAAACCTAAGTGGTGCTTGAGGAAGCATCCCCGTGGTGGGAATGTCTATGTTTCCCCTTACGAAGGGGTAGGATTTTGTGCAACCATTTTTTGTTGCTAATTTGGGAAAGGATCAGTTAGCACTGTGGGTACAGAGGTACCCTTCATAAATTTATTGACTTCGTCACGATGAGGTCAGTATTTCGTGTAGTGTTCCTTTGTACAAATCAAGCAGGGAAGTTTAGCTTTCCTTTACAGTTGGGTATCGGTAGTTTTTTTACTCTCATGTTGGTTAGAATATATCTTGTATTTACCCTTGCTTTTCTTCTTAAATATAGTTTTTTGAGATGAGGTGGAATGGACATCATTCACCTCGGAGGTTTGTGCAAGAGAGGGAGCAGTTTTGGTGTTGTTAACAGAACCCACCAC
This sequence comes from Picea engelmannii, assembly GCA_009831015.1. NCBI lineage: Eukaryota > Viridiplantae > Streptophyta > Pinopsida > Pinales > Pinaceae > Picea > Picea engelmannii. Next base: position 110,199 of record ML808952.1, on the reverse strand, counting down.
GCCATCGGCATGGGATTCTGGAGCAAGTCGTGATGGATCATTTGACAGGAGAGGAGAATAATGGATTATATAGTAAAATGTGTTGGATATAGAATATACCAAGCCCAAATATTGAGCATGACTGATGGCTTGCTCCTCAGTGACAACACCTCCCATAGCGACAACTCTAGCGATGGGTGGAAAAACTGACTTCATAAACCAATCTATCAAGCATTGCTCCATAAAAATAAGCTTTAATAAACCATGATATCCTCCTCCATTCATGAATATGATTATATAGGTGAGTGGAATTGGATTGTTTAAGAAAATTTAAAATCTCTATACTAGTTTCGTATCAAACCGGCAATTGGAAATGTGTCAAAAAAGCCATAGCTAAAGTATCAAAGTCACCAAAGGAGTGTTGTGGCAGTTCGATATACCACTCCATTGTCACTCATGTGAGGGTTCGCTGGAAAATTCATAAACGAATGGAGTCATCCATCAAAGAATTCAAAAAACACCAAATATGGAAGGTCATTACGTGGTTATTAGGGTCTTATCTAGATTCTAAGATACGGGCGCAAGATGTGGTGAACCAAAATCTTGCCAAGAATTTGCGAATAAGAAGCTAAAATAATCACCTTCATCTATTATAGTGTTAGGAATATTCCTATCACAAACCTGCATGGTGATTTGGAAAGGAATGTAAGAAGGAAGACGAGGTTTTGTCAAATGATTCCAATTAATAGAAATCGTTTGATTGCTCAAAGGGGGTGCCATCGATACGGGAGGAGTGCTCCCTTGTCCATGTGAATCAGTATTAATGAGGTATAATTGAGCGACATCCTTAATCTTTGAATGAGGAGTGATATCGACAAATGACGAAACCAGATCAACCACTTTGGTTTCACTCTTTAATGGAGGAGTCGGATCAACCGATGGCAGAACCGGATCGACCACTTTGGTTACACTCTTTAAGGGAGGAGTGGGATCGATCGGTGATGAAACCGTATCGACCACTTTGACACTCCTCAAATGAAGAGTTGGAATGGTCGATGACAGACCTAGATCAGTCACTTGGGTTTCACTTTTCAGATGAAGAGTTGGGTTGATGGATGAAGGAACTGGATCAACTACTTGGGTTTGTGGTTCAACTGAAGATGAAACCACATTGACCACCTGATCAACCGAAATGACCGGGGATGGAACCATATTGACCATTCCATCAACTAATGATGGTTTGGGATAAATCTTATGATAACCAATTGGAAGTTGAATCTTTTCCAAAATATAAGAATCCTCGTCAATACGAGGGAAAAGGTGAGAGTAATGATCACCTTCACATAACAAGCAAGGAAATTTAACAGTTTTAATCTTCTTATCAACCTTAATTCCATTAGTTGACGGGGTGTCACCAGCATGTCCCACAGGGAATGATGACATGGAAGACCACATTTCTAAGACCTTGGGGAGACCAGTTAAATCCCTCAAAAAGTGGTCACTCTTACAATGACTGCAAGGGAATTTGGGTTTAGGATTCTTCGTTTTCATCTTGTCGAATTTATCAACACTCCTAGTATAATTAACCATAGTTGGTTGCTTGGATCCAACATTATCTAGTGTGGTCGGAGTCTTGGTCCCTTGCTGGTTCTTCTTCTTATCAACCTGGCTACTCAGTTTAGAGATTTGACTAGGCGAAGAAGGAGAAAGGGAAGGAGACCTGACAGGTGAAGAAGGAGAAAGGTCGAAATAAGGTTGATGTGTGGGTCATGTAATTACATCTGAAGCATTGGGTGCATTCAAATAACTGGGAAGATTTGAGATCACTGGACTGGGAAACAACCAAACCAGTAATTCAATCGTGAATATCGAAAGACTCGGTGTGGAAATGCACGGAGGACCAATGTTTACAAAAGAAGGAAAGGTGAAAGGTTCCTTGGGAAAAGGGGTTCCTCCGTTGGCACTCCCAGGAGTTGACACCACTGACACTAACTCAAACTAAGGTCCACTAAGGAAAACAAATGTCACATGCTAAAAATATGAGAAGCAAACAATCAAACAAACCTTCCCATAATGAAACCACTAGCTGGTGATGAAATTCAACATCGCGAGATCAATATAAGAAGGGGATGGGATAGAGTGTGTGGATCAGTTACATTGGTGACCTGCTTAACGGACTTACAGCTTGGTGCAAGCTTCCACTTAATAATCATGGATTTACCCTCCAAGGAGCCCGAGTGAGTTTGACCAACGTCTCTTCCATGTACAACAAAGACTTCCCTTCACCATCACCTTGTGTAAGGACCCTAAAGATTATGACTACCAAGGTAACCAAATCGCAGTTAGCCTATGGGCGGGTACAATCGACAGTCGAGTCTGAACGTATGGGTAGGATAACAAGTCTGAAATCCATCAAGAGAACTGAGGACAAGTGGATTAGTAGAACTCTAGAGGACCCCAAACAGATTCGGAATTCATGAAGCACCGACACAAAATGAAGACATTTGTACCTCAACAAGAACCCCCAATATACGATCTGACTACTACAAATGGTTAAGCCCTCTGTAACCCCTGTGTGAGAGGGGGATCTTTGTTATTCTTATACAAACAATTGGATTTACCGCTCCCTGGCACAATATTCTATGTTTGTCTGATGGATCTGGAAATTTATCCTCACAACCTATTCCAAAGCCCTACACTTGCTATTCTAAGTTTGCTACCAGAAAATATAAAAGTGTCTGATCAATTTTATAAGCACTTCATTTTAGGGTTGTTGTTTACTCAAGGGTGTGAAAGTGAAACCAATCATGTTGTAGACTCGACTCCAAAAGAATGTAGAAAAATGAGATGCAAATCTTTTTCTCCAATGAATTCTACATACAGGACGGAGAAGAGGTTTAATTTTCTTCAACAAAAACACCCAATTGCCAAATGCAATTTTCTAAATGCAACCTAGTTATCTACACTACCCAACAAAAATAATGCAACTGTATTTATGTGTTTGATTATAATACATAAAGACATCAAATGCAAATCCTTCAGCACTCCTTTACTTTCAATCAAAATGGAAGAGTCGAAAGAAGATACAAAAGACACAAAGAATAAAGGATTTCAAACAAAGCATGCACTCAGAGGATAACGAGAACTGAATGAAGATAACTCACTCAATTAAGGACTTGGCAATTGACAAACACTCAAGGAAACAAGAAATTTCAGAGAAGAATCCAAAAACTCATAGGGAGAAAGAGGAATCCCTCAAATGTCTTGACAAAACAAGCAACAAGAAAAATAAATCCAAGATAGGTTGTGGTAAGAATAAAGTCTCAAATCATCCAAAAAATAAATATTTGAAAAGCAATTTAAGACCAACAAACCTTTTCACACCTTTTCAATCAGTCAGATAACCAAAAATTTCGCAAGATTCAAACCAAACCAAGAAAAACGAGAATCAATCTCGTAATTTGGAAAATATTGCAAGCTCAAACAAGACAAAAAAATAAGTGATAAGTACCAAATCTTCAACCCAAACCAAATTACAGACTCTGGCCAAGAATCTTTGCTAGACTAGGAAAAACTGAGCAGAAAAGGGAAGAAATCACCAAAGAAGGAGATTAATGCTCTTGTTTCCAAGGGTGCAGACCATTATAGCACTCTTATAAACACTACAGGGGAGAATCGATTACAGATCAACACTCTGATATACACTCTAGGGGAGCACTTCCCTTCCCATAAACTCAGAACATAGGCTTAAAACTCAAAAACAATTACCCATAATTGCCAGAATTCTGTGAAATTATCAATGAAGAGGGGAGAAAGGAAATAGATCAATAACAGAAAATAAAAATTGTCTAAAATTGGGCAAAAGGAAGAGACGATCCAAGGAAATACAAGTCAATTTCATTCCCCAGTGGACTCATCAATTTATTTTATATGAAAATTCCCCTGCGGACAGGTGAATATCCTCTTGGATTCTAGATCCCTAATACCAAGACAGAAAACATACAAATGGGAACTAACATCCCTGTGAATTCAATTACCTAATCTGAAATATAAAGAGAAGGAATAAAATGTGATGCACCTTATTTCATAGTTTTTCCTCGTTTCCTCTGATCTAAGCTTGATCTCTGAACTCTTCAGCACCACTCAATACCTGTAATGCAATGGACAACAAAAGACAAAGAACCTCTACTCTACTCTACAAGATTAAACTAATAAAATTCATTTATCAAGATTGGCAATAATATGCAACAATACACAATCTTGAAGGGAATAGGCCAAGTAATATTAATGAGAACTTTAAAGAGATACTTACAATCTATAGATGAAGTTGTAGTAGCCTCTCCAATTCCTCCTCATCCATCACTTTCTCGATGCTCCAAAGATCATAAACAAAATATTTCTCCCAAGATCATAAGTTTGACACCTCAAATATTCCCCCCATCTTCCCTTCTCCATGGAAATCCTTCATTATATAGGATTTGGAGGCTTAAACACCATGGAGAGTATTACTCATCAGATCCACTAAAATGGGATCTCCAAGATATTTAGGGAGAGAATATCTCTTAAGGATTTTAGGGAGAAAATATCTCTTAAGGATTTTAAGGAGGAAATATTTCAACGATCCGTGATATCCTCAACCTCCCCTAAAAAATAGGAAACCAAATGTGAGGTGGATTCTCACACTAAATTAATTTCATTTTCATGAATATTAATAATAATTCATGTGCACATAGTATTTTTACCTTCATATAATATATTTCTCCTACACATTGATTAGGGATTGTGACATGTTATTTCATGGTGTTGAGTTGTATGTGAAACTTAGCAAGGTTCATATGACACTTTTATGACACTTGTGACACTTAGGACGAGGTACCTAGGTGTGAAAAATTAATGTGTAACAATATGCCCCCTAAAGCATGACTTCAGAAGAGAAACTGATGGACAAAAAACTTTACAATTCTTCAATGCAAGGGCGTAGAGTTGGATAACTTGGAAGAATCTACAAACAACCATAAAAAAGTATTAATATATGTTCCATTTCTGAGGCAGGCATACCTATGTTCGAAATACGAGATTACTCAAATCACGGTCGTTGACCAATACATTGTGGATCCATGATGATACTGACTAAGGATATGGCCGCCAAAGATATAATGTGGATCCATACTTCCATGAAATGAACTGATAATAGCCACGATAAATACATAGTGGAGCTATGAGATGATAAAACATACCTATGGACCAATACAATGTGGATCTATTTAATAGTCTATATATCAGCATGCTCAAATGACCTCCTTCGCAGCCTGGTCAAAACAAATAACTTAGTGAACACTCAACCCAGGGTCTTCGTCCCAATCCCGATGTGGTATGAATTTTTCCATGTGAATAGATGTTTTGATGTTGAACATGGTAAAAACCACTTGATTACCGGTCATTGAGGTAAACCGTTAACAAGTGCAAGGGAAATAACCATTGATGTCAATGACTCCCAAGGTACCCACGTAAATTCCAGCGAATGTGAATAAATCATTTGAAGTCGAACATTCATGGAATCATCCGATCAGAGGTCAATGATGTAAACCTATTGTTGGAGGTGAGGAGGCCTTCCATGAGGCATGTATGTCCCAAGGTACAAACTAGTTTCTAAGTCTAATTCCTAGATGATGTGTTGAAGTTGACAGGAAAATACTCGTCGAAGGAGGGCCTTGATTTATCCCCCATCATTAACACGAAACTGACATAGGAAAATGATGTAAGATGGTGAATCAAATGAGTATGGACTGATATGGGAAATGGAAACTAGCAATACTACAAATGGATGGTTTGAATTGAAACTTCCATTGAACATTATGAGGCACGATAACTGACTTGGCAGCATTGACTCGACGAGTACCAAGAATGTAATGTGACGAAAATAAGAGCACTCTTCGACTAGATGAAAAATCATGGTGACAGATGGAATTGGTATGACTCAGAGATAAGAGGATTACGCAACTGTAAGATGAGATGAAAACAGGTGCCATGTTCAAGGGCGACAAAAGATTCCATAAAGGATTCTCAAAAACTTGACCCACTTCCTTAAATTTCTCCCCCACCCAGATAGATGAGTACCTCTTTTTAATTTAATGAGCTTGAGGAGCAAAACACATGATCGATATAACTCACCCTCGGTAAGTTCATCTTCCTTTTTTTTAATGGATTGGAAGAAGTAAGGTTTCGGTCCCATATGGGTCCTTCAATGTGTAGTTTAGGGAGTCCATAGAAGGAAAACACAGTGGTTTTTCATGTTTAGAGAGTCTGAAAATAACTTAAAGGAGACTACAGGGTTTTCCTTTTTCATAATTTTAGTCTCACGAGGCCGAAAAAAAGATAAAATACCACTCGAAAGACGGCCTATCATACCTTTAATGAGTGTGAAAGGAATCAATACCACTTGGAAATATTTTCATGTTTAGAGAGTCTAAAAATAGATTAAAGGAGACTCCAAGGGGTTCCTTTTTCATATAACCTTTACGAGTCTGAAAAAGTGATAAAATTTTACTCGATCATGTTCTCATGTATTTACGAGCAAAAGAAAGAACAAAGACTAAGCTTGGTATTGGTTTCATTTTTACACAAGCTTGAAACAAAATTAAACTTATTCTTGTAAATTCCCAACGCAATTTCCAAAGGTAGGGATACCCATGGATGGTTGGTACTCTGCCCCCAGCTTAAAAAGCTAGTGGCTTAACTCTAGAATGATAATCAAAGGCTGGAGACAAGCCCCCCCAAGCTTCATTTCATTCATCGACTTTGAGGTTGTCACCAATTTATGTACTATATGGAGAAAAAGGATAGGGGTGGATGAAAGGAAGGTTCAAATACGATACCTAACGAAAGACTCGACTCGACATCTACTAGATCTAGCTAAAGACTCGACTCTATATCTACGAGATCTAGTGAAAAGACTCGACTCAACGGGAGAGGTGATTGTTTCATTTTTTAACGAGAATGACATAGGAAAAGAACTATGTTCAAGACTTATGTTTCATTTTTTAATGAGCTTTCCACAGAGAAGTAAAACTATGTTGAAGGCTCTAGGTTCAATCCCCATATTTATGTTTCATTTTTTAATGATCTTGACACAGGAAAAGAGTTATGATCATAGCTTCTTCTGGATCATGGCTTCCAAGAGTAAAATGATCTGGAAGGAATACATGTCAAGGGACAAACATCAATCATGGCTTCCAAGAGATCTTCGTTAGATGGAAGAAAAACACTCTAGAATAAATACATTTTGACGCCCTCGATAAGGGTAGGGATATTTGTCTCTAATATCCCTATCAAAGAGATGAGCATGTCAACTACCGGATCTAAGTCAGGAGAAGGGAGAGATTCCCTCTCGTGCGGGGTTGAATGCATGGGCCAAGTCATTACATAATTGACTTGTGGTGGGGTGGATATCACTGGCATGTACAGACCATTCAAGGAAGGTGGATGGTTGACCATTAGATGAGGGCCAATGAATGAAATTTGGTCGATCTTTACTATGTTTCTATTGTGAGGGAAACACATCACTCGAAAGAGAGTGGACACAAAATCTCTCATAATGTAGACATAGTCTCCCCCAAGGAGCAGGTTAAAGTCCAAGGGGTCGTAAACTACCATTACATCAACGTAGATCATTTTTCCTCCCAAAGTAAATGGAAACTAAGGAAGGATCTCTAAAGGTTGACTAACTCTTATGTAAAAGGTGAACAGATTCTAAGTCACGGGTGCAAGTTGTAGTGAACCAAAAGATTTCCAATCATTCATGGATAAGATGTTAACAAAAGCACCTTCATCTATTAAAGTGTTAAGAATATTCCTATCACAAACCTACATGGTGATTTGAAAAAGAACGTAATAAGGAAGACAGGGTTCTTTAAAATGATTCCAATTAATATAAATCATTTGATTTCTCGAAGGGGGTGCCATCAGGATGGGTAGTGTACCCCCTTGTCTGGGTGAATTAGTATTAATGAGGTAGACCTAAGTGACATCCTCACTCTTTGAATGAGGAGTGGGATCGACCGATGACGGAACCAGATCGACCACTTTGGTTGGAATCTTCAAGGGAGGAGTGGGATCAATCGATGATGGAACCAGATCGACCAATTTGGTTACAATATTTAAGGGAGGAGTGGGATCGATCAGTGATGGAACTGGATCGACCACTTTGGAACTCCTCAAATGAAGAGTGGAACTGACCGATGACAGAACTAGATCAGTCACTTGGGTTTCACTTTTCAGATGAAGAGTGGGGCTAATCGATGATGGAACTAGATCAACTACTTGGGTTTGTGGTTCAACCGAGGATGAAACGAGATTTCCCACCTAATCAACCAGACTGACCGGGGATGGAACCGAATTGACCATTCCATCGACTAATGATGGTTTGGGAGAAATTTTATGATAACCAGTTGGAAGTTGAATCTTTTCAAAAAGATAAGAAGCCTCGTCCATATGAGGGAAAAGGTGAGAGTAATGATCACCTTCACATAACAAGCAAGAAAAATTGACAATTCTATTCTTCTTACCAACCTTAAGGCCACTAGCTGACAGGGTGTCACCAGATGTCCTGCAGGGGATGATGACATGGAAGACCCCATTTCTAAGACCTTGGGGAGACCAAGGAAATCCCTTAGAAAGTGGTCACTCTTACAAATACTACAAGGGAATTTGGATTTAGGATTCTTCGTTTTCATCTTGTCGAATTTATCAACACTCGTAGTATGATTAATCGTAGTTGGTTTCTTGGATCCAACATGATCTAGTGTCGTTGGAGAATTTGTCCCTTTCTGGTTTTTCTTCCTCTTCTCTTTTTATCTATTCTTCTTCCTATCAACCTGGATACTCGCTTTAGATCTTTCACTGGGAGACGAAGGAGAAAGGGAAGGAGACCTAATGGGTGAAGAAGGATAAAGTTCGACATGAGGTTGATGTTTGGGTCATGTGCTTACATCTGGGGCACTAGGTTCATTTGAAGCACTAGGAAGATTCGATATCACTGGAGTGGGGAACAACCAAACCAGTAATCTGATCGTGATTCCTAGAAGACTCGGTGTGGCAATGCACGAAGGACCAACGTTTCCAAAAGAAGGAAAGGAGAAAGGTTCCCCGGGAAAAGGGGTTCCTCCGTTGGCACTCCTAGGAGTTTATTCCATTGACACTAACTCTACATAAGGTCCACTAAGGAAAACAAATAGCACACGCTACAAATCTGAAAATAAAACAAACAAGCAAACCTTCCCACAATAAAACCACTAGTTGGTGATAAAATCCAACATCACGAGATCAATATAGGAAGGGTTTGGGATAGAGTGGGTGGAGCAGTTACATTGGAGACCTGCTTAATGGACTTATGCATTTGTACAAGCTTCCACACAATAATCATGGATTTACCCTCCAAGGAGCCTCAGTGAATTTGACCAACGTTTGTTCCATGTACAACAAAGACTTCCCTTCACTTTCACCTTTTGTAAGGACTCTAAATATTATGGCTATTAAGGTCAACAACTCGTAGTCATCCTCTGGGTGGGTACAGTCAACATTCGAGTCCGAACGTATGGGTAGGATAACAAGTCTGAAATCCTTCAAGAGAACTCAAGAAAAGAGGACAGGTAGAACTCCAGAGGACCCCGAACGAATTCAGAATTCACAAAGCACTGAGACCAAATGAAGACATTTTGACCTCAAGAAGAACCCACAACATACAATCTGACTACTACCAATGGTTAAGCCTCAGAGAGATAATATTTGTTGCTCTCCCAAACGTGACCTCGTGCGTAACCCCTGTGTGAGAGAGGGATACCAACTATTCTTATACGAACAATTGGATTTATCACTCCCTAGCACAAAATTCTATGTTTGTCTGATGGATTTGGAAAGTTATCCTCACAACCTATTACAAATCCCTACACTTGCTAATGTAGGTTTGCTACCAAAAAATATAAAAGTGTCTGATCAATTTTATAAGATCTTCATTTTAGGGTTGTTTTTTACTCAAGGGTGCGAAAATGAAACTGATGATGTTGTAGAATCGACTCCAAAAGAATGCAGAAAAATGAGATGAAAATCTTTTTCTTCAATGAATCCTACATACGAGATGGAGAAGAGGTTCAATTTTCTTCAACAAAAACACCCAATTTCCAAATGCAATTTGCTAAATGAAACCTAGTTATCTACATTACCCAAAAAAAAGAATGCAACAATATTTCTTTCTTTGATTCTAATACATAAAGACAACAAATGCAAATCCTTTAACACTTCTTTACTTTCAATCAAAATGGAAGAGTCGAAAGCAGATACAAAAGACACGAAGCAAAAAGTGTTTGATCAATTTTATAATCTCTTCATTTTAGGGTTGTTTTTTACTCAAGGGTGTGAAACTGAAACTGATGTTGTTGTAGAATCAACTCCAAAAGAATGCAGAAAAATGAGATGCAAATCTTTTTCTTCAATGAATCCTACATACGAGATGGAGAAGAGGTTCAATTTTCTTCAACAAAAACACCCAATTTCCAAATGCAATTTGCTAAATGAAACCTAGTTATCTACATTACCCAAAAAAAAGAATGCAACTATATTTCTTTCTTTGATTCTAACACATAAAGACAACAAATGCAAATCCTTTAACACTCCTTTACTTTCAATCCAAATGGAAGAGTCGAAAGAAGATACAAAAGACACGAAGCAAAAAGGATTTAAAACAAATCATGCACTCACAGGATAATGATAACTGAATTAAGATAACTCACTCAATCAAGGACTCGACAATCTACAAGCACTCAAGGAAACAAGAAAGTTCAGAGAAGAATCCAAAAATTGATAGGGAGGAAGAGGAATCACTCAAATGTCTTGACAAAACAAGTAGCACGAAAAATCAATCCAATCTAGGTCGTGGTAAGCATAAAGTCTCAAATCATCTAAAAAGGAAATATTTGAAAAGCAATTTAAGACCAACAAACCTTTGCAGACCTTTTCAATGAACTAGATAACCAAAAACTTCGCAAGAATCAAACCAAACCAAGAAAAACAAGGAGAATCAATATTGCAATTTGGAAAAGGTCGAAAGCTCAAAAAAGACAAGAAAAGAAGTGATAACTACCAAATATTCAACGCAAACAAAGCTACAAACCAAAGTACAGAGTGCGGGCAAGAATTGTTGCAAGATAGACTAGGTAAAACTAAGTAGAAAATGGGAGAAATCACCAAAGAAGGAGATCAACGCTCTTGTTTCCAAGGGAAAAAAGAATTGTAGAGCTCTAATAAACACTGCAAAGGAGATTTGATTATATATCAATGATCTGATATACACTCCAGGGGAGAGCTACCCTTCCCATAAACTCAGAACAGAGGCTTAAAACTCAGAAAAAATCACCCAGAATTGCTAGAATTTTGTGAAATTGTCAATGAAGAGGGGAGAAAGGAAATAGATCAATAAAAAATAAAAAAAATTGATTTAAAAGTGGGAAAAAGGAAGAGACGATCCAAGGAAATACAATTCAATGTCCTTCCCCAGTGGAGTCACTGATTTCTTTTATAGGAAAATTCCCCTGCGGACAGGTGAATATCCTCTTGGATTCTAGACCCCTAATACCAAGACAGAAAACATACAAATGGACACTAACATCCCTTTGAATTAAATTACCTAATCAGAAAGAGAAAGAGAAGGAATAAAATTCGGTGCACCTTATTTCATAGTTCGTCCTCGTTGCCTCCGGTCTTAGCTTGATCTCCAAACTCTTCAACACCACTCAGTACCTGCAATGCAATGGACAACAAAAGACAAAGAACCTATACTCTACTCTACAATATTAAAATAATCAAATTAATTTATCAAGATTGACAATCATATGAAAAAATACGCAATCTTAAAGGGAATAGGCCAAGTAATATTAATGAGAACTTTAAAGAGATACTTACAATCTATAGATGATGTTGCAATGGCCTCTCCAAGTCCTACTCGTCCAGCCCTTGTTAGATGCTCCCAAGATCATAACCAAAATATTTCTCCCAAGATCATAAGTTTGATACCTCAAATCTTCCCCCCATCCTCCCTTCTCCATGGAAAACCTTCATTATATAGGATTTGGAGGCTTAAACACAATGGAGAGGATTACTCATCAGATCCACTAAAATGGGATCTCCAAGATATTTAGGGAGAAAATATATCTTATGGATTTCAGGGACGAAATATCTCTCAAGGATTTTGAGGAAATATTTCAACCATCCATGAGATCCTCAACCTCCCCTAAAAAATAGGAAACCAAATGTGAGGCAGATTCTCACACTAAATTAATTTCCTTTTCATGAATATTAATAATAATTCATGTGCACATAATATTTTGACCTTCATATAATATATTTCTCCTCCACATTGACTAGGGATTGTCTCATATGTTATTTCATGGTGTCGAGGTGTATGCGACACTTATCAAGGTTCATATGACACTTTTACGACACTTGTGACACTTAGGGCGAGGTACCTAGGTGTGAAAATTTGATGTGTAACAACCTAACGGTCCCCCATCTATTACGTTTGGCCATATGGACCTCCCATATACAATGTTTGAAGGGGTTTTTGTTTTGGAATCATGGGGTTCATGGATTGATTAGGAAAGTTTCATTGTTGAGGAATGACCTTTAGATTAGGTTGACCCCATAAAGGATTTGCAACTCCTGGAAATGGTTTTCCAGGATATAGGTCAGTAGTAATGGGAAAGGAAGGACCTGCATGATCATATTTCCCCCAAGTTTGTTTTTGTTTCCCCCAAATAGGAGTTTTCCTCATAGTTGAGGGTTTCCCCCCAACTGAAGATTGACCTCCAGTGAAGGGTATAGAAGATCTTCCTATTTGTAAGGTTGGAGATGAGGGTTGAGTAGCTTGTGTAAGTGTGGTTGTTTGAATGACTTGATTGTTGGCCATATGAATTATGGGATGACCAAGTAAATAACTTGTTGTGTGCATATGTACGATTAGTGAAGCAGGATTATTACCTGGACCATGTGCGAAGAGATTTGTACTCACAAGTGGTTTTGTCGGTGTAACCTGGGTCACAGATGTTCACATTAAAGAAGAGGCACCAACAGTAGTGATATGCCCTCTTGGAGGGTCAACTACAGGAGTTGTGGATAGAGGAGGTGAAACTCCCAATCCCTCTGGAAAATAAAATGTCAGTGGGTTCATGCCAAAATATTTCCTAGTGGTTTAACTAGTTAGTAAGTGGTAACAATAATAAGCATCAAGTAATCTCGTGGACGATTGTTCAACGAGTAGTGGGTCGAGTGGATCAATAAAAAGGATATTTTCATAATATACAAGGCCTTCCACGAAAGTTGTGACTATTTCTTCTGCATCTTGGCCACTTCCAAGAGTTACACTCCTAGTTTCATAATTTTTTTCTTCGACCATTCCTTCGTAAGAAGGGTCGTGTTGAGGTTCCTAAACTTCAGGATCCAAATCTTTTGTTGTCACAGGGGTAGACCTAGGGTTCACTCTAACAGCGCACCAACAAACCCTAACTATTGGCCCTTTCGGAAACGCCTGCGAAGAATATGAAGTCTCACCTGAAGTAGCAATAGGGGGTTGCAAGACACATGTGTCTACAACCAGAGTGTAAATTCTAACCTTGTACAATGTCTACTGTAAACAGATATTTAGAAAAGAACAAAAAAGATACAATGGAAAATACAAACATTACACAGAGATTTTTCCCCTGGAAACCCAAACTGGGAAAACCAACATATATTATATTCATTCATTGTGTTACATTGTTTACAATACAATATACATATAGGAGCCGGTGGCATCAAAATCCCTAACCCAATGACCTAGATTAGTCCAAAAACCAAATTCCTTAACCGGAAATACAAAACCATTGGCAAAAACCATGTGCTGAAAAAACCACCTAAATACATGACACTACTACTCACGCAAAGAATATAACACATACCCAACATTCTCCCACTTGTTGTTTTCTTTGCATACAGGGGGTTACAGGGTTAAATAGTCAAAAACCTAGGGCAGCAATGTCCATGGATCCTCTACACCAAGAGAAATTCTCAGTGCTCACAGATTTTGTTAATGAGTCTGCAACATTCTTCAAAGTGTCCACCTTCATTAGTGATACTTTATTTTCTTCAATCATGTCTCTCACAAAGTGATATTGAACATCAATGTGCTTTGTCTTTGAATGATAAGCAGGGTTCTTCGTGAGAAAAATTGCACTCTAACTGTCACACTCTATCCTTACAGCTTGTTGTACCAACCTAATACCTGAACACAATCTTTGTAACCATATTGTTTCCTTACTTGCATGAGTCCCTGCCATGTATTCAGATTTTGTAGTTGAAAGTGCCACTACAGCCTGTCTTTTTCTCATCCAACTTATTGCTCCTCCAAACAGGTTAAACACATACCCGCTTGTAGATATCCTATGATCCAAATTTCCAGCCCAGTCTACATCCACAAATCCATGTATATCGACCACTCTATCCAATCTCGGTCTTCCTTCATAGCACAATCCTTAGCTAGCAGTTCCACGCAAATACCTGAAAACCCTTTTTACTGTTGTCCAATGCTCCTTCCCTAGTTTCGACATATACCTGCTCAAAACTCCCACTGCATGTGCAATGTCTGGTCTAGTACAGACCATTGCATACATCAAACTACCAACTACACTCGCATATGGAACATGAGACATGTCGTACTCTTCTTCATGTGTCTTGGGACACTGATCCACAGATAACTTTACACCAATGGGAATAGGAACCTAGACCGGTTTACATTCCTGCATATTAAACCTCTGCAATATTGTGTCGACATATTTTCTATGATTTAACCAGAGTTTCTTCTTTTTTCGATCTCTTTTCATTTCCATGCCCAAAATGAAATTTGAAGCACCAATATCCTTCATGTCGAATTTAGAGGACAACTGAGTTTTCACATCCTAGATAATCTCGTTGTTTCCTATCAGCAACATGTCATCCACATACAAGACCAAATAAATAAAATGATCACCAATTAATTTAGAATGCACACAGTGCTCCTCTTTGCTTCTTGTGAAGCCAAGTCCCAGCATATAAGCATCAAATTTTTGATACCGCATGCTTGGTGATTGTTTTAAACCATACAGGGACTTTTTCAGCTTGCATACCAACTCCTTCTTTCCTTTCATAGCATAACCTTCTGGTTGCATCATAAGATTTCTTCTTCCAGATCCCCATGCAGGAATGTTGTCTTCACATCCATCTGTTCTATTTCAAAATCAAATGCAGCAGCAACAGATAACAGAAATATTATAGAGGTTAACTTGGCAACAGGAGAAAAAATCTCACCAAAATCAATTCCTTCAACCTGGGAATAAACCTTTGCTACTAATCAAGCTTTGTATTTCTCCACTTTTCCTTCTGCAATCAGCTTCTTTTTAAATACCCATTTTCTACCAATGGGATTTCTTCTAGTTGGCAACTCCACTAGATCCCAAGCCTCATTATTATCCAAATATGCCATTTCTTCTTCCATGGCCCTTTTCCAGAGATTTCCATCCTGTGAATCCACTGCCTCCCTGACAGTTCTAGGATCATCATCAGTAATAGACAAAGAAAAATTTGAACGAAAATCAGATGGACTATACCTTTCCGGTAGCCTTCTTTCTCGATCTGATATCCTCAATACTGGAGTATGAGGATCTTCTTATTCTGATTCATGTTCTTCTATAGAGTCTGCTTGATCATCCTTTAAATCAAACTCTATCATCTCTGGTTCTTCCTTACTTGGTAGGACTTCCTGTTTAACAAAATCCTTCATTTCTCTAAATACCACATCTTGGCTATACACTACCTTCTTAGTTTCTGGGTTCCAAAGCTTATAACATTTGAGACCATCTTTATATCCAATAAAGATACATTTTTCAGCCTTCTTATCCAGCTTACTCATCTTTTCCTTTGGAACATGAACCTATGCATCGCAGCCAAATACCTTAAGATGTGTGAGAGAAGGTTCCTTACCATTCCATACCTCTTGTGGAGTCTTGTCACCCGACGCTAAATGAGGGTGATCTGTTGACCAGATAACATGCAGTACCCACTGCCTCTACCCAGAATTCTTTCCCTAACTCAACACCACTGAGCATGCACCTTGATTTTTCCATCAACGTCCTATTCATCCTTTCTGCAACTCCATTCTGTTGAGGTGTATATGGAGTAGTCTTCTGCCTTGCTATACCACACTTCTTACAAAATTCTTCAAATTCATTCCCGCAGAACTCTCCACCATTATCTGTTCTCAGCACCTTAATTCTTTTCTCTGTTTGATTCTCAACAAGAGCCTTAAACTCTTTAAACCTGTCAAAGACTTCATATTTCTTCCTGAGGAAATATATCCAAGTTTTCCTCAAGAAGTCATCTATAAATGAGACACAATACATAGATTTTCCCAATGATGGGACTGACACAGGTCCAAAAACATCACTGTGAACTAGTTGTAAAATTCCTTCTGCCCTCGTTGCACCAGAGGGGAATTTTACCCGATTCTTCTTCCCATATAGACAATGTTCAGAGAAATAAAAATCCAGAGAGAATTTAGACATACCTTCAACCATACCTTTACCATGTAGAAGTCGAAGACCCTTCTCTCTGATATGCCCCAGTCTTTGATGCCACAACATAACCTTTTCTCCAGAGATTGTAGGAGTTCTTTCTTCTTCAACTCCAATATCAGGAACAATGGATCTATTACAGCCATCACTAACAGTGCTTCCTAGCAACTTATATAGAGTTCCAAACCAAAATCCCTTCATCAACACCATTTCTCCTTGAACCATCTTGCAAGTTCCCTTTTCAAAAATTGTTCTTACCCCTGCATCTTCCATTTTTCTTACAGAAATCAAATTTCTGGACATACCTGGGATGTGTAGAACACCAGGAAGTGTTCTAAAACTTCCATATATGAGTCTCAACTTGACCCCTCCTCTTCCTATGATTCTAGTTGTCGAATCATTACCTAAGAAAACATTACCTCCATCATACTTTTCATATTCGCATAACCACTCCCTATGGGGAGTCATATGAAAGGATTCACCAAAGTCAATCAACCATGCCTCATTATCTACATGTATGATTGAAGAGGCCAAGTGAACATCCCCTCCTTATTCCTTGGAGGTCTTTTCTTCTGTATAAGAAGATTCTTCAGATCCCTTCTTTTTCTCAACTTTGGATCTACACTGCTTTTTGTAGTGCCCTTCTTTTCCACACCTCCAACATACCCTTACAAACTTTCCAGGAGATTTAGATCTACCCTTAGACTTAGATCTCCCACTT
>ML808952.1:60433-92821 GCA_009831015.1 Picea engelmannii | reverse complement strand
GTGCTATGTCCTTCCATATTCTTTCATCTCATCTCCTCTGACAACAAGGATGAGACCACTTCTTCAAACTTCAAAGAAGTTGTATTACTACCTATGGCCACAACCAGACTATCCCACGAGTTTGGTAAAGAACACAACAAACTTATACATTTATCTCCATCTGAAGTTTTAATCTCAACAGATATTAACTGACTTACCATAGTATTGAAGGTGTTCAAATGCTCTACCACTGAGTCTCCATCTCTCATCCTCAAGTTATACAGCTTCTTTCTCGGGAATAGTTTATTTACCAGGGAATTAGACTGATACAACTTCCCCAACTTTTTCCATAAATCCTTGGTTGTAGCTTCCTCTGACACATTCAGTAATACTGAATCGGAGAGACACAGTCGGATTGTGCTCTTTGCCTTCTGATACATCTTTTTCTAGTCATCTTCAGAAGTTCATGTAGGTGCAATACCTGGATATACTGCGATCCACTGATCTCTATCCACCAAAATATCTTCCATATTGAGCTTCCACAACTCAAAGATTTTCCCATTAAACTTCTCAATCTCCATCTTCAAATTGTTTTCCATTTCTTTTCACCTGAAAAACAATACCGCAGATCTCCCACTGTAACAAGTCTTATCATAATCCCGAGCCAAACCCTTGACCACAAAAGAGTCCCCCTGAAGCCAATAAAGCTCCAATACCAAATGTAAATTCTAACCTTGTACAATGTCTACTGTAAACAGATATTCATAAAAGAACAGAAAATATACAATGGAAAATACAAACATTACACAGAGATGTTTCCCCTGGAAACCCAAACCGAGAAAACCAACATATATTATATTCATTCATTGTGTTACATTGTTTACAATACAATATACATATAGGAGCCAACGACATCCAAAACCCTAACCCAATGACCTGTATTAGTCCAAAACCCTAATTCCTTAACCAGAAATAGAAAACCATCAGCAAAAACCATGTGCCGAAAAAACCACCTTTATACATGACACTACTACTCGTGCAAAGAATATAACACATACCCAACACAGAGGAAGTGCAAGATGATTCCAGAATAACAATGCAATATAACCCAGATATTCTTAACCGTATTATGTTTAGGTTCACCAAGTTAGTTATATCTCATTATCTTCAATAGGAACAATAACAATTCATAACAGTATAATAGATAGAAATTAGCAGAACATCAACCACAAAGAACAACAAGATTTACGTTCTTCACCCTCTCCCTAGGGCTACATCCACAGAAATGTCTTTCTAGATATAATAGATGAAAACAGACAATTCTATCTACGCACTTAGTTGTAGATCCTTCTCTCTCTTACTCTTTATTTCCCCTCCCTATGTACCCAGCTGCAGGGTTGACCTTTGCACCTAGCTGAAGATCCAGAATACAAGAATGATCTACCACAAGTACCTCTATATCTCAATAGTGTTATCACCAACAACAAACATGTCCTCTCTTCTAGACCTTTATTTATACATTTCATGACACTTAGACAACCCTAGATCGAAGTCTAGGTGTCAAACCCTAGGTAACAAAAACCTAGGTCCATATAACCCGCCTTTTCAGGAATTCACCAACCTGTCCTTCCTTCTCCTCTGTGAGGTGCTCCAAAGCACCTATTAGTGTCTTCTTCTGCTTTTTGGCATGTCCACAATTCATATTCCTTGTTGCTTTGTTTTCCTTGATCTTCTCCTTTAACGGCTCGCTTTTCCTTTACTTCGCTCCTTCTTTTCTTCTTCTTTAACCACTTCGACCCCTCCTCAGTTTGTGTGCCTTCCGTTCACTTTGCACTTTGTCTTCCTTCTTTTTTAATATTTTATTTCTTTATTAATACATGGCCAAGGGAAAACAGGCCCCCAATAATCACATGTGACTCATCCTGAGTCACTACAGGGTTGAACCTTCTGTATTACTTCGACTGCAGACTACGTGGAGTAGCTTGTGATTTCTTCTCTATCCCTCCCTATCATATGCAGGTTGTCTTTTCTGTGTCTGGTACCCACTTTCAACTGCACCTGGTACCTATACCCTTCTTTATTTACTTTTACTGAGAGTTGTGGGGAAGTTGGTTGTCACAATACAGCTTCAACCGGCTCCCATTTACTAAACCATCCTTCTATTCTCCATTAAGGGTCTTCGACTGCGAAGCTCCACCCTCTGTAACATAGGCAACCTTGAATGGCCCCATCCATTGTGTAATCAACTTTCCTGTATGCTTCATGAACCTGTTGTCATATAAATGTACCAAATCTCTTTGTTTTAATGCTTTCTTCTTGATATGTATGTCATGGTAAGCCTTTTCGCGTTCTTTTTGTACCTTTATTGATGAAATCCTGCAATGAACATGTCTTCCTCTAATTATACTAACTGTGCGAGCCTGTCTTGAACAATGCCAATGTCATCCATACCTATAAATGCTACAATTCTTAAACTAGGAACCAATTATTCCATAGGTACCATTACTTCCAAGCCATTTACTAACTTAAAGGGAGTCTATGTGGTTAAATTTTTGCAAGTCGTTCTATAAGCCCATAACACTGTTGGAATTCTTAGATCACAATCATATATGTTAACACTACAAATCTTAGTCAGTGTTGTCTCCAAGATCTTATTGAAGGCTTCGAATGTACCATTCGTCTGTGGGTGGTATGGAGTGCTCTTATGATGGTGAACTTCAAACTCTTGAGTCAAGGCTTCAATATTTTTGTTGATTAAGTGTGTGCCTTGATCGCTCATAAGGATCTTTGGGCATCCAAATCTGGGTATGATATCATCAAAGATAAACCACACAGTTGTAGTTGCACTATAGTCCTGAACGGCTCTTGCTTCTTCCCATCTGGTCAAATACTTTGTAGCAGTGATGATGTATCGAGATCCTATGCGCTTTCATGTTGGGTTGATCGGTCCCACAAAGTCAATAGCCCATTTCTCAAATGCTTGTAAAGTTAATTGAGGTACTAAAGGCATATCATCCCTTCTAGAAGGCTTCCCTATTCGTTGGCATACATCACAGGCTCTGTAGTATTCCTTAGCATCCTTATGTAAAGTGGGCCACTAGAGGCTAGCTTTGAGAAGCTTCTTCGTTGTTGCTTTTCCTACATAGTGTCCTCCTGCAATGCCTTCATGTGCTTCTTAAAGGATCAATGGTCTTTCAAACTACATAACACATCTTCTTAATATCTCATCTAATTCCATCTTGTATAACTTTCCAGCTATAAGTTAAAAATATGCAGCGCAGACTACCAATTGATTCTTCTAAATAATTGTATACTCGCGAGGTGCCATTACTGTGGACAGGAACTAGACTATTTCGGTGAAGTGATCATCGAATTTTTTAATGGCCAACAGTTGTGCATCTGTTAGTGTATCCTCTAGACCGGTATGTTCCTCGCCATGTTCTAACCTGGATAAGTGGTCAGGTCCCTTATTCATTCTCCCTGTATTGACCACGCTCTCAAAGTCATACTCCTGAAATAATAGTATCCATCTGCATATTCTTCCCCCCAACACTAGATTTTTGACTAAGCACTTCAATGCAGAATGATCAATGAACATCCTAAAATGTCCTCCCAACAAGTAGTGTCTAAACTTCTGCAGTGCATACACCATAGCTAAGCCTTCCCTTTCAGTGGTAGTATAATTCCTTTCAGATGTAGAAAGATTCCTTCTAGAAAATGCTATAGGATGGTCAATCTCTCTTTCTCCTGGTTGTGCTAAGACTTATCCTAATGCAATGGACGAAGCATCAACATGAACATTTAACTCCTTGCTCCAATCTGGAAAAACCAAGATAGGCACAGTGACCATTTTTTGCATTAGTGTGTTGAAGCTCTGTTGGCACTCCTGTGTCCATCGAAATTTACTATCCTTCTTTAGTATCTTCTCCATAGGTGTTTTTATCTGTACGTAGCCCTTAATAAACTTTCTATAATATCCAGTGTGTCCCAATGCAATGTGCATCTTCCTAACCAAAGTAGGAGGAGGTAGATCAACAATGATACTGATCTTGGAAGGATCTACCAACAACCCCTACTTACACACAATGTGTCCTAACAACACTCTAAAAGGTAAAAAGAAAATACACTTCTTCAGATTCAGCACAATCTGACATTGCCTACACTTATCTAACATTAATCTCAAACATTCAATATGATCTTTCAATAGACTAAAAATGGTCCAATCATCAAAGTATGCTTCCAAAAAATTGTGTAAAAATTATTTAAATGCTTCGACCACCACCCTAGAAAAGATGGTTGGTGCATTCTTCGACCCAAAAGGCATCACAATGTACTGAAAAGAACCCCATTCTGTTGCAAATGTAGTCTTATGTCTATCTTCCTTAGCAATTATGTTATGGTGATAGCCTAAAAATCCATTTGTGAATGAGTAAACTACATGTCCTCTTACATTATCTAGGACTTCATCAGTAAAGGGTGTAGTGAATGGATCATGTAAACATGCATCATTCAATTTCCTTAGATCTACACAGATTATGATTTATCTTGACTTCGTATACTGGACCACAATAGGGCTGATCCATTCAGATTCTTCAACTGGTTCTATAATTCCTGCTTCCAATTCTATCTAATTCAATCTTAATTGTTTGTTTGTACTTGGGATTCAGTCTGTAAGTCCTATGCTTGATAGGTGTTGCATATTCTCTCAAAGGGATCTTAATTTCTCCCATGGGCCCTTTTATGCCCTTCATGTCTGTGAACTTGGCTGGAAACAAGTCTTGAAACTCATGCAATAGTTATGTAATCTTACTAATAATAGCATTATCCCAATAGTCTCCCACATTTGCTAACTTAGGTGTTTGTTCTATTCCAATGTTAACTTTCTTAATTTTAATAGTCTTTCCTACAAAAGGTAATTCAATCCCTAGACCTTCTATATCTCTTTTCCCTTCAGCTTCTGAAATTTTCACATTCCTTGGATCATCATCTTCACCGACATTAATATTATAGCAACCTTGTAACCACTAAAGAGGCGCACTCCATTCATTTTATTATTGTTCAAAAGGGGGGTTAGATGCTTCCTCAAAGACCTTTTGTCTTATAATTTGTAAATCTCAATCTACTGTGGGGTACTGACCTCCAAATACGAACGTAGCTATAAATTTCTAGGTCATACCATACCAATATATAGTGGCTAAGCGCAATTATGCTTGAAGATACCAGTTGATAGGTGTAGTATCTAAGGTGCTAATGAACTTATGTACCCATTATTCTTTGGGAATGTTGCTCCAGGATTCCTCATAACTTCGCACATGGTCCTTAGGAAAACTTTGACTTGTGTATCAAACTTCGTAACCTTCAACCTGGTCTGAAAAGTGCATTGTCAATAAGGTGCGACATTGCAACCACTATGTGATGTTCTTCTTGTGTGTTCCCCGCCATCTAGCTAGTGTTGATTTCAAGGCTTCATTAGTGCCAACATCCTCTGTTGTACTTATACAATTTTCTCAAATTTAGCTAGAAATGTCACTAAATGATTCAATCCATCAAATGTAGGAATATTACTTACTTATGTTCCAATCCAAAGAACTTTCTTGGTCAATGTGGCACACCTCCACGTAGAGACTTCATACATTTTGTTCTGCCAATTCTCCAATTCTTCTTATGACTATGATGAGTCTGCACTTTCACTTCGCCAACTCAGATTTCCATCTGTTGTAGGGTTAATATAATATTGTTGTCATGTTGTCAGTTTATAAATGTTCTCTAGCTCGTAGGTGGAGTCTTCATGTCTTATAGGTTCTGTGTATCTGCGATATTCATCGAGATCAAGAGATACAATGACCTTAAGTCCATTACCCTCGAATGTCATTCTTCTCTTTTTCAGGTCAACAACAGTCATATTGTTGAAAGCCCAATCAATTTCTAACAGTGTAGGATAGGAACAGCTATCATCAACAATCTCAATCACTTTGAAATATGCAAATGTCCTCACTCTGTCAATCTCCACGGGGACATGCTCTAGTCTTCCAAAGGGGCTCACCACCTACTGATTATCCATCCTAAGCCTAATAGGAGAGTAATCAATTTAGGTTTTCCCATCAGTGCCCAAGTCTACTTCTTCATAACCTTTACTTATGATCCTAGTTCGAGGACCGCATAATCCACCTCGTAGTCTCCAATTTGAGCACTAAGATGTAGTTCCTTGCTTGTCCTCCTTTTCCTAGATAATTCATTCATAGCTCTACTTAGCAGAGGATCTATTATTCCAATTTCATATTGTCTTACCAGGTGTTGTAGTTCCTGCACAGCTTTTTCATGTTTAATCAAATTGATACAAGTATATAAGAAGTCCACCATTTTTCTTATCTCTTTTCCTTGCCTAGACTGGTCAAATGCTAGAGGCATTTTGCATTCCTTTAATTTTGGTTGTGCCCTAGATGAAGAAGCATGTTCTCCCACAAACTATCTCCTTGCTTCTTTAAAATTATGCTTTTCTCTCCTCGGATCAAACAATTGTGCTTTCTCTACAGCTCTTCTGATCCCTGATCCATCTATAGTCTTTCCTAGAGTCGCCCTATCTTCTCCTATAACAGTGCCTCCTCTAGTAATAACAAAGACTCTAGGATCCTCACCACGAGGTTCAGCTGATATTAGTTGGACTTGTTGGTTTACACCTCATCTTTCCTAAAGTTTAGCTAACAGTATTGGGTAGTCTTCAATGACATGATCAAATGAATTACAATAGCTTCAATTAGTACAAGGGTTTTGGAAATCCCTTGACAAATGACCTGGTTGGGTGCAGTTATATCTAATAATCTGACCTCGACCTCCACCCATGCCTCTTCCTCATCCTCTTCCTCTGAATCCACCACAAGGATTGAAGCTTCCTCTTCCTAGGGAGTTGAACTGTGCATTTTTTCCTTCTTGTTGTAATTCTCCTTGAATTCTATATGTATCCCTTGATATTTCATGAATGAGGTCATAATCCCTACAATCCTTCTCATTATGCCCCACATATTTTCAGAATGTACATTAAATATTGGTGGGTGGATGGACATATTTCTGCATATAATAGAATTCACCAGGGTGATGTCTAGTTCTACATACCTCGCACCATGGTATAGTAGCCTACTTCAAAGGGTTATGTGCCCCAGAGGCCAAGTATTCATTAAATAGGGGACAATGTCATTTGTCATGGCCCTCTTATTTACATCTGATACACCATATGTCTTCTCTTTTTTCTTTTCCTTTGTCCTTCTTCATATCTTCAACCTGCAAACACAAACTAGTTAATTGATTCAAAATCTGACTCATACCTGGACTAGATTCTCCCACAGGGGTTGATTCTAGCTTCATGGAAATATCCAGGGCTTCAACCTGCGAAGTGACCTTCTATTGTATCATAGGAACTCTAATCTGTGGCAAGAGGGAAGCAATGAACCATTCCTTATGTTATTCATCTGGAATCGAGAAACTTAAATGGTCAGTCAAGGTCTTAAACCTCTGATCAAATTCCCAAACAGGTTTAGTCACCTTCTTCTTGACTTCCTTCAACTTCATAATTCACTGTGACTCTGACTTAGTTTTCTTGAACTCCGCACTCAAAACAGTTTTAATTTCATTCAGTGGCTTAGGTTGTACAGATCCTTAAGAAAATTTCATATACCAGCTCAGGGCAAGGTCCCTCAAGGTAGTACTAAAATGATCTCTCTTAACATCTTCGTCGGTGACTTTCTCAATGCTCCATACATCTTCGCATAAGAACTAGTGTTGATCAGGATCCTCAGCTTCATCTCCTCTAAAAATGGGTAACCCTATTTCATCTGCCATGGATCTTCCTAGGTTTCTCAACTATGTATGTACTACATTTCTTGTGGCAGTTCTCTGAGTGCTCTCATTCCTCTGGTTACTATGATTACTCTGGTTACTTAATGCTTCTAAAATGATAGTAGGAGTAATAATACTTACTTCGACAATAGGCGTGGTCCCTGAAGTTTCTGGTTCTTCTCGGCAAAGTTCCTTAATCTCTACTTCCTCTGCCCTTGTGAACTCTGAATATTCTTCGTCTGATCTCCCTGCTTCTTCTCCACTGTTGAAATCTTCATCTTGTGTGAATGGTCTGTAACCCTTCCTAAATAGGTTAGAAAGAGGAAACTTTCGGAATGATCTCCCGATGCGCATTTGTCCAGTCTCTGTGTCACTATCATTGTCTAAATTCTTGAACATTAGCTTTAAAATCCAACTGATTATTGTATCTCAAGATATTATTCTCATCCAATAACATCTGAATATTCAACTTCAAAAAGTGTAGGAACTTTCCTCTAGGTCCCTTAAAGAAATACCTTTATGCTTGACTATATGACTCTACTCTGTCGATAGAAAACTCAGTAATGTACCCTCCAATAGTGCTAACAAACTAGAGATCCGCTGCTCTAGACACAGCATTATCGACTCTCTTTACTTTCTTAATCAACACCATCGTCCAAACCACAGGTGGTCTAGATCTGATCTCAAACTAGGTGTCCGCTAATCTGGCTAACCACTCGTATAACTGCTTATGAACTCCTCCAAAGAAAATCTTGTGTACGTTGATAAACATGTACCTTCCCAACCAGTCTTCTGTACTAATGCTATTGTTCTTGTTTTGGGATTCCATGAATTCCCTTTCTTGTTCTTCTATCCACTTCTGAATATTTGTCTTCGATGGAAACCACCTTGGCATTCCCTCAAGAAGATCCTGGTCCCGGCAACGAAGCCATTTGTTGGCACAGGGGCAGACCCAGGGTTCAGTCTAGCACCAACAAACCCTAACTACTGGCCCTTTCAACAACACCTATGAAGAAGATGAAGTCTCACCTGAAGTAGCAATAGGGGGTTTGCTACTTCAGGTTTACGTGGTTCACCCTCTCTCTAGGGCATGTCCATAGAAATGTGTTTCTAGATATAATATACAAAAACATACAGTTCTGTCTATGCACTTAGCAGCAGATCCTTCTCTCTCTTCCTCTTTATTTCCCCTCCCTGTGTACCCAGCTGTAGATTTGAACTTCGCACCCAGCTGAATATCCAGAATACAATAACGCTCTACCACAAGTACCTCTATCTCTCAATATTGCTATCACCAATAAAAACCCTCTCCACTCTTCTAGACCTTTATTTATACATTTCATGACTCTTAGACAACCCTAGACTGAAATCTAGGTGTCAAACCCTAGGTACCAAAACCCTAGGTCCATATAACTCGCCTTTTCAGGACTTCAAGAACTTG
Organism: Picea engelmannii; assembly: GCA_009831015.1. Classification (NCBI taxonomy): domain Eukaryota; kingdom Viridiplantae; phylum Streptophyta; class Pinopsida; order Pinales; family Pinaceae; genus Picea; species Picea engelmannii. The sequence continues at coordinate 83,571 of ML808952.1, read as the reverse complement.
TCCTTCCTTCTCCTCTACGAGGTGCTCCAAAGAACCTATTAGTGTCTTCTTCTACTTGTTGACCTATCCATGATTCATCTTCCTTGTTTCTTTGTCTTCCTTTATCTTCTCCTTTAACGGCTCACTTTCCATTTACTTCGCTCCTTATTTTTTGCTTCTTTAACCACTTCAACCCCTACTCGATTTGTGTGCCTTCCATGCACTTCGCAATTTTTCTTCCTTCTTCTTTAATCTTTGATTTCTTCCTTAATACATGGCCAAATGCCAACATATTTCATTATGCGAGATCTTTGAAGCCCTTGATTGGCCACGGTGAAAGTAAAATATAAATCCTTAATGCCAACTATGAAATCCAAAAGCACACACCCTTAAAAAATATCTATAGGTAATCAACCAATCAACAATAGAAGGATCTTTTGAAGACATGATATCAAGTCGTCAACGAAGATATGAGAAGAAATTAGCCCGACCTCCACGTAACAACCCTTCTCAGTGCAATAAATCCTCGCTTCGTGAGGTCACCCTTCAACGGTACTGAAAGTGTGATGCGACATCTGCCCTAGGTACCGTTGGAATCCCCACGCAGTCACCTTTCTAGATACCTAGGAAATTCCACTAAGGTTACCAACCCGCAGTATGTCTTTAGGGGGGTACATTTGATAATTGGGACTGAACGTATGGGCAGGATAACAAATTCCAAATCTCTTTCAGAGGATTAAAGACAAATGGAATGGTAAAAATCCTGAGGACCTCGAACGGATTCGAGATTCACGAAGCACCGAGATCAAATGAACCAGTAACACTCAATAAAAACCCCCAATATATGCTCTTTCCAATATAATTGGTTAATCTTTGGAGGGGTAATCTCTACTTCTATTCCACACGTGACCTCGTTTTTATCCCATGTGTTAGAGGGGGTTCTTGTCTATGCCTATACGATACTTATATTTTGACACTCTTTAGTTCTCTACAGTCTTGTTTAGTAATCTTGGAAAATTTACTCACTTTTCCTTGTCCAAAGATTCTAAACTTATGTTATTGTTGGTGTACTATAAACCAAAAAATGTCTAGTTTATTTTATTAGGGATTTGTTTGATTTTAATGGATTTCGTTACTTAGAAAGGTCCATGAAGATGAAACTAATGATGTGTGAGACTCGACTCCAATAGAATGCAAAAAGAATGAAATGCAAATATTTATTTTAGATGAATTTTATCTATGAGAAGGAGAAGAGTTCTTGTCTTCTTAACAAGCACTCAATATCATGCAACTTTTCAAAATAATTCCAAACTATCAAAAAAATGTTTCTAAAATCCCCAAGCAATTGCAAGACCAGATCTTTCAAAACATGCACCAAAACAAAACTTCTAAGAATGCAAAACTTTATCTTGTTTTTATTGTATATGAAATGAATTCCCTTCAAATGCAAAACTTTTATGCTTCCTTACTTTCAATTAGGATGAAATAAATCAATGTTTGATACAAAGGAACATGAAGCAAAAAGAAACCAAACAAAGTGCACTCAAAAATTTTATGAGAACCAAAAGAATTCAAGTGTGAGAAAACTTGTTCAATCAAGGATGTAAAATGGGAAAATAGAAAGGAAGTCATTGTTTGAAAACCTCAAATATGAGTAGCAAGAATCAAGGATAATGGCAAGTTGAAATTCCAAATCAAAGAAGAAAACTTTAAAAGGTTTTGAAATCGGGACATCAAGAGTTTGAAAACCTTTTTGATGAGGATCAAACCACTGGTAAGATAGAATGTGACTAAGGGATCATGTTAGCCCAAGGTAGTCATGCTCATTCCCTAATTTTGAAGGAATTGTAAGCTCAAAGGAGGAAATAAAATTTTGTGATTAAAATTATTTTAATCAAACAAAGTTGCAACCAAGTTCAGAGGATTCTAATGCAAAGATCTGAGTAAAAACTCTGAGGAGGATAAAGAAAAATGATTTGAAAATTGAACTAGGAAGGAGATCAACACTCCTATAATGAGGTAGACAAGATGTTGAACATGGGTCAATTCTCGAAGGGACACTAATAGGGAGTGTTGATAAGGGTTTTCAACGCTCTGTGGGTCACTCTATATCATCATTGATGCCTGGAAATGGTTGAAACAACACCAAATTTTCCCATATTCAAAAAAAACAAGGAAGAGTTCAAATAACAAGCATCAACATAAAAAATATCAAAGGAAAACCAAGATTCAAATGGATAGAAACCTAGTAACAATCATTCCCTAGTATGGTCGCCAATTTTCTGTTACCAAATATTTCCCCTACAGACAAGTGAAATCTCCCTTGGATATATAGACCCCTATTTTCCAATACTGAAAAACAAACAAATGGACACTAACATTTCTTTAGATCCATTCTTTATGTTTATAGGCAGAGAATATAGAAGAAAGAATATACAGTTTGGAACTTTGTATAAGTTTTTTCCCCCCTGCACAATACTACTCGTGCAAAGAATATAACACATACCCAACATTCTCCCACTTGTTATTTTCTTTGCATATAGGGGGTTACATGGTTACATAGTCAACAATACAGGAAAACAATTCCCATGGATCCTCTACACCAAGAGAACTTCTTTGTGCTCACCGATTTTGTTAATGAATCTGAAACATTATTCAAAGTGTTCACCTTCATCAGAAATACTTTCTTTTCTTCAACCATGTCTCTCAAAAAGTGATATTGAATATCAATATGCTTTGTCTTTGAATGATAAGTCGGGTTCTTCTCCAGAAAAATTGCACTCTAACTTTCACAATCTATCCTTACAACTTGTTTTACCAACCCAATACCTGAACACAATATTTGTAACCATACGACTTCCTTACTTGCATGAGTGGCTACCATGTATTTAGCTTTTGTAGTTGAAAGTGCCACTATAGCCTGTATTTTTCTCATCCAACTTATTGCTCCTCCAAATAGATTAAACACATACCCACTTGTATATCTCCTATGATCCAGATCTCCAGCTAGTCTGCATCTACAAATCCATGTATATCCAACACTCTGTCCAATCTCAATCTTCCTTGGTAGCACAATCCATAGCTAGAAGTGCCACGCAAATACTTGAAAACCATTTTTAATGTTGTCCAATGCTCCTTCCCTAGTTTTGACATATACCTTCTCCAAACTCCCAATGCATGTGCAATGTTTGGTCTAGTACAGACCATTTCATACATCAAACTACCAACTGCACTCACATATGGAACATGAGACATGTCCTCCTCCTCTTCATGTGTCTTGGGACACTGATCCGTAGATAACTTTACACCAACAGGAATAGGAACCTTGACTGATTTACATTCCTACATTTTAAACCTCTATAATATTGTCTCGAAATATTTTCTCTGATTTAACCAGAGTTTCCTCTTTTTCCGATCTCTTTTAATTTCCATGCCCAAAATGAAATTTGAAGCACCGAGATACTTCATGCCAAATTTAGAGGACAACTGAGTTTTCACATCAAGGATAATCTCATTTTTGTTTCCTATCAGCAACATGTCATCCACATACAAGACCAAATAAATCAAATGATCACCAATTAATTTAAAATACACAGTGATCCTCTTTTCTTCTTGTGAAGCCAAGTCCCATCATATAAGTATCAATTTTTTTATACCACATACTTGGTGATTGTTTTAAACCATACATGAACTTTTTCATGTTGCATACCAGCTCCTTCTTTCCCTTCACGGAAAATCCTTTTGGCTACCTCATATAGATTTCTTCTTCTATATCCCCATGTAGGAATGTTGTCTTCACATCCATCTGTTCTACCTCAAAATCAAATGCAGAAACAAAAGATAACATAAATATTATAGAGGTTAACTTGGAAAGAGGAGAAAAAATCTCACCAAAAACAATTCCCTCGACCTAGGAATAACCCTTTGCTACTAACCAAGATTTGTATTTCTCCACTTTTCTTTCTGCATCCATCTTCTTTTTAAATACCCATTTGTTGCCAATGGGATTTCTTCCATTTGGAAACTCCACTAGATCCCAAGCCTCATTCTTATCCAACGTTGTTATTTCTTTGTCCATGGCCTTTTTCCATATATTTTCATCCTCTGAATCCATTGCCTCCCTAATAGTTCTAGGATCATCATCAGTAATAGACAAAGAAAAATTTGAACAGAAATCAAATGGATTATACCTTTCTGGTAGACTTCTTTCTCGAACCGATCTCCTCAATACTAGATTATGAGGATCTTCTTCTTCTTATTCATGTTCTTCTATAGAGTTTGATTCATCATCCTTTAAATCAAACTCTATTTCCTCTAGTTCTTCCCTACTTGGTAAAACTTCATGTTTAACAACATCCTTCATTTCTCTAAATACCACATCTCGGCTATACACTACCTTCTTATTTTATGGGTTCCAAATCTTATAACCTTTGAGACCATCTTTATATCCAATAAAGATACACTTTTCAGCCTTCTTATCTAGATTACTCTTGTTTTCTTTTGGAACACGAACATATGCGTCACAACCAAATACCTTGAGACGTGTGAGAGAAGGTTCCTTACCAGTCCATACCTCTTGTGGAGTATTTTCATCTAATGTTGATGAGGGTGATATGTTGACCAGGTAACATGCAGTACCCACTACCTCTATCGAGAATTCTTTCCCTAATCCGGCACCACTGAGCATGCAACTTAATTTTTCCATCAGCATCGTGTTCATCCTTTTTGAAACTTCATTCTATTGAGGTGTATATAGAGTAGTCTTCTTCCTTGCTATACTGTACTTCTTATAGAATTATTGAAATTAATTCTCGCATAACTCTCTTCCATTAACTATCCTCAACACCTTAATTATTTTCTATGTTTGATTCTCAATAGGAGCGTAAAACGCTTTAAACCTGTCCAAGACTTCATATTTCTTCCTGAGGAAATATATCCCAGTATTCCTTGAGAATTCATATATAAATGAGACATAGTATATATATTTTCCCAATGATGGGACCAACACGGGTCCAAAAACATCACTATGAATAGGCTGTAAAATCCCTTCTACCCTCATTGCACCAGAGGGGAATCTTACCCGATTATGCTTCCCATATAGACAATGTTTACAGAAATCAAAATCCAAAAATCAATTAGGCATACCTTCAACCATACCTTTAGCATGTAGTAGTCGAAGACCCTTCTCCCCGATATGCCCTAGTATTTGATGCCACAACATAACCTTTTCTCCAAAGGTTGTAGGAGTTATTTCTTCTTCAACTCCAATATTAGGAAACCTGCAGTTGGAATTCCACAGGAACGAATTTAAATAATTTTGTAATAAGTGTGGTATATCAAGGAAGAAGACTACTCCATATACACCTCAAAAGAATGGAGTTACAAAAAGGATGAATAGGATGCTAATAGAAAAATCAAGGTGCATGCTCAATGGTGTCAGGTTAGGGCAAGATTTCTCGGTAGAGGAAGTGGGTACTACATGTTACCTGGTCAACAGATCACCCTCATAAGCGTTAGATGACAAGACTCCATAAGAGATATGGACTGATAAGAAACCTTCTCTCACACATCTCAAGGTATTTGGCTTGATGCATATGTTCATGTTCCAAAGGAAAACATGAGTAAGCTAGATAAGAAGGCTGAAAAGTGTATCTTTATTGGATATAAAGATGGTATCAAAGGTTATAAGCTTTGGAACCCATAAACTAAGGAGGTAGTGTATAGTTGAGATGTGGTATTTAGAGAAATGAGGATATTGTTAAACAGGAAGTCCTACTAAGTAAGGAAGAACTAGAGAAAATATAGTTTGATTTAATGGATAATAAAGCAGACTCTACAGAAGAACAGGAATCACAAGAACAAGATCCTCATACTCCATTATTGAGGAGATTGGTTCAAGAAAGAAGGCTACCGGAAAGGTATACTCCATATGATTTCCATTCAAAAATTCCTTTGTTTATCACTGATGATGATCCTAGAACTGTCAGGGAGGCAGTGGATTCAGAGGATGGAAATCTCTGGAAAAAGGCCATGGACAAAGAAATGGCAGCCTTGGGTAAGAATGAGGCTTGGGATCTAGTAGATTTGTCGACTGGAAGAAATATCATTGGAATAAAATGGGTATTTCAAAAGAAGTTGAATTCAGAAGGAAAAGTGGAGAAATACAAAGATCGGTTAGTAGAAAAGGGTTATTCCCAAGTTGAGGGAATTGATTTTGGTGAGATTTTTTCTCCCGTTGTCAAGTTAACCTCTATAATATTTTTGTTATCTGTTGTTGTTGCATTTTATTTTGAAGTAGAAAATATGGATGTGAAGACAATATTCCTACATGGGGATATAGAAGAAGAAATATATATGAAGTAGCCAGAAGGATTTGTTGTGAAGAGAAAGAAGGAGATGGTATGTAAGCTAAAAAGGTCCTTGTATGGTTTAAAACAATCACCAAGGATGTGGTATCAAAAATTTGATACTTATATGTTGGGACTTGGCTTCACAAGAAGAAAAGAGGATCACTGTGTGTATTTTAAACTAATTGGTGATCATTTGATTTATGTGTTCTTGTATGTGGATGACATGTTGTTGATAGGAAACAATAAGGAGATTATCCAAGATGTGAAAACTTATTTGTCCTCTAAATTTGACATGAAGGATCTTGGTGCTTCAAATTTCATTTTGGGAATGGAAATTAAAAGAGATCACAAAAAGAGGTAACTAAAGTTTAATCAGAGAAAATATGTCACGACAATATTGCAGAGGTTTAATATGCAAGAATGTAAATTGGTCAAGGTTCCTATTCCTGTTGGTGTAAAGTTATCTACGAATCAATGTCCCAGAACACAGGAAGAGGAGGAGGACATGTCTCATGTTCCATATGCGAGTGCAGTTGGAAATTTGATGTATGAAATGGTATTTACTAGACCAAACATTCCACATGCAGTGGGAGTTTTGAGCAGGTATATGTCAAAAACAATGAAGGAGCATTGGACATCAGTAAAAAGGTTTTTTAGGTATTTGCGTGGCACTGCTAGCTATGGATTGTGCTACCAAGGAAGAGCGGGATTGGACAGAGTGTTGGATATACATGGATTTGTAGCTGCAAACTGGAATGGAGATCTGGATCGTAGGAGATCTACAAGTGGGTATGTGTTTAACCTATTTGGAGGAGAAATAAGTTGGAAAAGAAAAAGATAGGTTGTAGTGGCACTTTCAACTACAAAAGTTGAATACATGGCAACCACTCATGCAATTAAGGAAGCAGTGTGGTTACAAATATTTTGTTCAGGTATTGGGTTGGTACAATAAGTTGTAAGGATAGATTATGACAGGAAGAGCACAATTTTTGTGGCGAAGAACCCGGCTTATCATTCAAAGACAAAGCATATTGATATTCAATATCACTTTTTGAGAGACATGGTTGAAGAAAACAAAGTATTGTTGATGAAGGTGGACACTTTGAAGAATGTTGCAGATTCATTAACAAAATTTGTGAGCACTGAGAATTTCTCTTGGTGTAGAAGATCCATGGGTATTGTTTCCCTAGATTGTTGACTATGTAACCATGTAACCCCTTGTATGCAAAGAAAAGAAGAAGTGGGAGAATGTTGTGTATGTGTTATATTGTTTGCATGAGTAGTAGTGTGGGGGGGGGTGCAGGGGGGTGAAATATTACACCCATCACTAATAGTGATTCCTTGCATCTTATACATAGTTCCAAACCAAACTCCTTTCAGCAACACCATTGCTCCTCGAACCATCCTACAGGTTTCCTTTTCAAATATTGTTTTTACCCCTGCATCGTCCATTTTGCTTACATAAATCAAATTTATGGCCAAACCTAGGATGTGCAGAAGACCAGGCAGTGTTCTAATCCTTCCATCTATGAGAATCAACTTGACTTTTCCTCGTCCTATGATTTTGGTTGTTGAATCATCACCTAAGAAAACATTACCTCCATCATACATTTCATATTCGCAGAACCACTCTGTTAGGCGGAAATATTGTCGTTTAATTTCGTTGTAGTATTTACCCAACTATTCAATTTGTCAATTCGAGGTTCGTAGGATTACGAAGAACATGCACTATATATGCAGGACTGAAGTAGAACTAATCTAATCTAAATTGCTAAAATGAAATTAATCTAGGAAAGCATTGAAAGACTAACTAGGAAAGCAGGAAACTAATCTAGAAAAGCAATACAACGTGTGAAGAGTTGAATGAAAAAAGACATATGTGAGCTCACACAATATATCAATCTCAAATTATATTACAAGAGTCAAATAACAAAGCATGAAAGAATAACAAATCTAAGAATCTCCTTCTCCTAATTACAAGACTAAATTATGAATTGCATGATCTCTCACTCTCCCAATTATGAATAACATGATCCCCCTCATGAAGAGAGAACACTCTCTTATATACATGAGAGTCTTGAAGAGTGTCATAATTACAGATCCACTATTCTCTCAGCCATTCTCAACTACTTTCATATTATTAGAAGATATGATCCCTTTAAATCCTCAACAAATCTCTCTCATATCTTAGATAAGATATGCCATCCAAATCTTCCATGATCTTCTCCTTTGAATATGCTTGAATGATTGTCCCAAATATTCTTCAAATCTTCAAAGCTTGAAGATGAAATTCGAATTTGAGGCTAGGTGGTAATATTTGACTTTCTTAAAATCTTCACATATGCTTGCACACATCATCAAACTCATCCAACCTTGATATATAATGAAAATATGTTATTTTTCTAATATTTAATCACAAATTCACTTATAATACTAAAATGAATACAATAGAAAATAATAAGGAGAAAATCAAGTATCATTATGGAAATGGTATGATGGAAGGTTAATGGGACGATGAAATGTAAGGAATAGTGAAGGAAAAAGAGGATATAAATGTGACATTTCTGAGGCCCAACATGCCCCCCAACTCAACTTGTTGCATGTCCTCATGCAACCATGCATGGTTCTTCTTAAGAACTTTTGGCATTTAAACTATGGCTTTGATTGATGATGTCCTTTTAAAAATGAATATTTCGAAGATTTGAAATACAGGAGTAGCAACATGTAAAATACATGTGTAACAACATGTAATATATGTGTAACAACATGTGAAATATGTGTAACAGCATGTGAAATTTTCTTATGGTTGGTTCTTGTGTGACAACCATGAATACAAAAGATGTTGGTTCTTGTGTTAACAACATTCATTTCACTTATTTATTTTCTTGCTGCAATAATTTAGCCATGTACTCACTGGAAATAATAAGCTATCAATGTGCATAAGAAAGCATCATTGTGTATAAGAAAGCCTTTTCTTTATCTTTATGAATCATGCCAATATGTGTATCAATAGAAATGCAACAAAGTGTTTATTGGAAAAGAAATGTTAGTGAATCATAAATGGAATGATGAGATGGTAAAATGGAATAATGGTAATGAATATGTGGTGAAAGAGTCCCCCCCCCCCAATTGAATCGATTGCATGCCCTCATGCAACTTAATATAGGTTATGGAAGGAAAGAGAGCATGGCAGGGAAATTTTTCAAAATATTTAAGTCGGCATATAAGAAATTGTGTGATTAAAGCTTAGAAAAGAACATACCTCGACTTACCCAAAAAGTATATGTAGTTGTTTCGGCTAGTGGATCAGGAAAACGTGACTGGCACTATAGTTGCAACTGCTGGAGCAAAGAATATCAGGAAGGTGTCATTGTTGCACGATCAGGAAAATGGAACTGCTAATGTTGTTGCTGCTATAACTGGATCATGGGAAATGAAGGAATCTGAACTGTTACTATTGAATCACGATAAATGTGGAAGGTAGAGAATATGGAACCGCCATACTCTCATAGATCTGAAATCAAATTGTTGCAACTGCTAAGGGGATCATGAAAAAGTGTATAGTCTCCACTCGCTACAAAACCGATGGTACAATTCTCATCGTGTGAATGAATGTGTCGATGTTGAGCATGAAGAAAAATCATTGGATTACCAACCATTGATGAATGCCATTAACCAAATGCGAGACAAACTCACCAGTGATGACAATGAGTGTCAAGGTACCTGAGTACATCTTGTGAAGTGTGAATAGATGGGCTGATGTCGAGCCACTTGAAAGATATGATGATCAAGGGGCATTGATGTATTCCCATGATCGTCAGCAAGAGAACTTTCCATTAAGGCATGCAAGCCTCTAGGTACTCAAAATGAACTCTAGTCTATATCCCAGATAATGTGTCGAGGTCAATGGGGAAAGACTGTTGAAAGTTGGGCCTTAAGGAATCCCACATCAGTCAACGCGAGTTTATAAAAAGATTGGTAGGACTATAGATGTAAAGATCTCAGTAGCAACAGGGTTTATGGCAAGGAAATGTAATCATGGAAAGGGGTTTGTTTTATTTAGAAGGAAAACTGGAAAGGAAAAAGAACGCAAAAAGATAAAGGAATGTATGCAACTCAGAAAAATAGGCGTGTGAAGTCATGAAAGTTAAGGCAATGGAAGATGGATTCAACACCAGGATGATTAACCAGCTTTGAAGGAGAAATGGGATAGTGTCATAGCATGAAATTTGGAAAAATGTGGAAGTAATAGTGTATCATTGTGGTCATTGTGTAACAGCAAACATCAAGATGCGCAAAAAAAAATTGTGTAGCAGCAAAATTTTTTTGTGTAGCAGCAAAATATCTATGTAAAACAACAAAATGTTGTTGTGCATCAGCAAATGTCATGATGTTTTTGATGGGTAATAGCTCCTGCAAAGCATGTATTCTTTGAATAATGTTGTGATTCATGAAAATCACTGCAGCATGGGATGCGCTCGGCTGTGAACCTGAAAAGCTTAGTACAAATTCTTGCATAAAAATTGTGAGAATTTCGGAAAACATATCATGCAAAAATAAATGTAAATGCAGCAAATTAAAGAACAATACATGTTTATACCATTTTTTGTTGTTCTTGTGGTTCTTCATTGATTGTTGCATGAAGAATCGTAAGACAGGAATAAGTACGAATACGAGCAACTCAAAGAAATAAACTGCATTTTTATTTGATTGTTATAATAGTGACTCAAAGAAAAACATAAATCGTGAAAACAACTCAGGAATTTTTAGAATGTTCATTTGCAAATTTTTATTTTTATAATGTTTTTGTGTGTTTCCATGTTTTTATAATTTTTATTTTTTAATTGAAACCAACTTTTGTATTATTCTCAAAAATAAAAAATAAAGAATCCAAATGAATACTGTGATTATGCTTGTATAACCATTTTCTCCTTTGCTGATCGGAAAAATATACCATAGTTTTGCAAACCATTACTTTATACAACAGTAACGGTAATGTTATTAGTGTGAATCTCACACTCTGATCAGAACTGGTATGATTCAACAACAAATTCAGAACAAGCATCACAAGGATCTATGGATTTAGCAACTATATCAATGACTCTTTATAAACTGCAAGCATTGCGTTCCAAATTCTCCATGTCCATCAAACATCCCGAAGTAAGAGAATGCAATCGAAAGGGAATCAAAATTTAATAGAAATAGAACTGGCCCAAAGAGAGCATGAAAAGTATAGTTACCTGGACTTGAGCAAGAGTTTGACTGTGTATCTGCCATATTGGAAAACCGACCATCCTGAAATCTGCCTTCTTCACGGTCTGAAGAATCAGAACTTCTCTCAAACCAAGCAAAAGTTTCAAAAATTGCCCACTAGACAGCTAAATGAGACCCTTCTACACAAAACCCGTGTCCCAGATTTTTGAAATTCATCATGGTTTCCGTACAAATTGTAGCCGAAGACGACTATCTGAAAATTACGTTAATTGGCGAAAAATTTTAGATGCTCATTGCATGTGCCATCTACGCGTCCATATGTAAATCCAAGAGTGTTGATTCCTTCAAATCCAGAGATGGAAACATTGAGATTTTTATCTGGGTTGTATGGCTTAATAGAAGAACAGAACAATTTTCTTCCCATGTCTCTTGAATGCCACATCATGTAAAACAGCAAACAAACGATTAATTTCAAATCTGAAAGTAGATACGATCATCTTGAAGCGTGATTGGAGGAATATGTACTAGTTTTTTATTAATGCAGGATGATGCATTGGATCAAACGAATAAAACAGAGTTGCCAATAATAGGCAACCCAACTAATCATCATTTTTTTAAGCAATTGATTTTGATTCGATTTGAAAGAATTTGTGGACTATCGGCAACTAAACTACGGAGTTATAGGATGTTGAAATAATGACGTCGTTAAGATTTTGGCCCATATTTCTCCATTAAAAACATAGTCCAATTATAGATATGAAGCTCGAATCAAATGCTAAAATTATGGAGAGAAATTTTGAGGTTTCTTATTATTGAAAAGATACAAACAGAATTCAAGCCCGAATGTTGATTCATTGGAGATGAGAAGGTGGAGCAGTAAACCATTGAATTCATTTTCTTGCTAATGTGGATGCGGGAGAAGACTAATGACAGGATTGATTCATTTGTTTGTTTTTCAGGTTGTAATTCAAGGGGTGTTGCGGCAACTCAAACCAAGATATGCAAATTTATTCAATCATTGTTACAGCAAAAACGTCATTGTTTCAACAAGTAAAATTTTACTGTATCAGCATGTAAAAAATTCGTTGTAACAACATGTAAGATTTTCGTTGTAACAACATGTAAAATTTCGTTGTTTCAACATCTATCTCACCATGTAAAAATTTCACTGTTTCAACAACTGTCTCAGCATGTAAAAATTTCACTGTTTCAACAAAGAAAAAAATTTGGTTTTGTTTTTATTAGTCTAATGTTTTATTGTTTGCAGATATGCAAATTTATTCAATCATTGTTACAGTAAAATTTCGCTGTAACAACATGTAAAATGTTGTTGTACCAGCATGTTGAAACATCATGTACAATTTTTTCTGTATCAGCATGTTGTATCAGTACGTTGTATCAGCATGCTATAACAGCATGTTGTAACAACATAAAAAAAAAATCTTGTATCAGCATGTTGTAACAGCGAAAACTTTCGCTGTAACATGTAAAATTTTCTTTGTGTTTTATTCGTGTACAATTTATTTATTTTTTACTGTGTTTGTTTGTAGGTCAAAGTATGGACGTAAAGACATTCATTCCTGAAATCAAAATCATTCCTATTTTCTAATCATCGTGATCACATGAAGCGTGGAGGAGAGCATACTTATTTTAGGTAAAACAAAAACTAAAAATTAAAACCTACCTACTCTATGCTAAATGGAATTAGAAATTAGTTACATGTAGAAAAATTTCTAGTGGAGCCAAGCACGCAACAGTAACAACAATATGTTCAATGTTAATTTTTCAAATGAATAATGGAAATATTCGAGAGTGAATGAATCTAGTTGTCGTGACTAAAAATTTCTAAATAAAAATAAAAAAATGGAGCTAATCAAGTACTTACCTGGAACCATTGCTCGATAATTCTTTCATAGGAACGTTTTTCCTTGTTGAGATCTTGCTGCAACTCCTCATTGTCCTCCTCAATTTCCTCAGATGTTGATTCCTCGTTCGTTTCTGGAGGAGCATTTAAGCTCGTTGCTGTTGTCAATATCTCTTGCTCGTGAGAAGAGGACATCCCAACTTTCACAAGGATATGAGCAAGATGTTCCAAGATGACACTCATAGTTAAATCATATTGCAAAAGGGGTTCTTACAGTACCCAAATCAAAACAAAAAAACTGAAAATCATACTTGCTAAAACACATGAAAACCTCTTCACAGTTGCAAAAATTGAAATTGCAGAAATTGAAATTACTAGAATTGAAATTGCAGAAATTGAAACACTCCCCTCATTCCCTTACCCACATGTCACCTCAGATTTAGGAGCATGAATAATCAAACTAAACCTCAATCCATTGTGTTTCCCCGGCAACGGCGCTAAAATGTTAGGCGAAAATATTGTCGTTTCATTCCGTTGTAGTATTTGCCCAACTATTTAATTTGTCAATCTTAGGTTCGTAGGATTATGAATCACATGCACTATATATGTAGGACTGAAGTAGAACTAATCTAACCTAAATTGCTAAAATGAAATTAATCTAGGAAAGCATTGAAAGACTAACTAGGAAAGCAGGAAACTAATCTAGAAAAGAAATATAACATGTGAAGAGTTGAATGACAAAAGACATATGTGATCTCACACAATACATCAATCTCAAATTATATTACAAGAGTCAAATGACAAAGCATGAAAGAATAACAAAGCTAAGAATCCCCTTCTCTTAATTACAAGACTAAATTATGAATTACATGATCTCTCACTCTCCCAATTATGAATAAAATGTTTCCCCTCATGAAGAAAGAACACTCTCTTATATACATGAGAGTCTTGAAGAGTGTCATAATTACAGATCCACTATTCTCTCAACCATTCTCAACTACTTTCCTATTATTAGAAGATATGATCCCTTCAAATCCTCCACACATCTCTCACATATCTTAGATAAGATATGCCATCCAAATCTTCCATGATCTTCTCCTTTGAATATGCTTGAATGATTGTCCCAAATATTCTTCAAATCTTCAAAGCTTGAAGATGAAATTCGAATTTGAGGCTAGGTGATAATATTTGACTTTGTTAAAATCTTCACATATGCCTGCACACATCCTCGAACTCATCCAACCTTGATATATAATGAAAATATGTTATTTTTCTAATATTTAATCACAAATTCACTTATAATACTAAAATGAATACAATGGAAAATAATAAGGAGAAACCCAAGTATCATTATGGAAATGGTATGATGGAAGGTTAATGGGACGATGAAATGTAAGGAATAGTGAAGGAAAAAGAGGATATAAATGTGACATTTATGAGGCCCAACACACTCCCTATGGGGATTCATATGAAAGGATTCACCAGATTCAACCAACCATGCCTCATGATTTTCATGTGTTCTTGAAAAAGCCAAGTACACATCCCCTCCTTCTTCCTTGGAGGTCTTTTCTTTTGTAGAAGGAGATTCTTTAGATCCCTTCTTTTTCTCAACTTCGCATCTACATTGTCTCTTGCAGTTCCCTTCTTTTCCACATCTCCAACATACCTTTACAAACTTTCTGGGAGATTTAGATCTACCCTTACACTTAGATCTCCCACTTGAGAACTCAAATCTATTTCTTTCCTGGGAAGGTCCTCTTACAAATAATGTGTTTGTGCTCTGTCCTTCCATATTCTTCCATCTCATCTCCTCTAACAACAAGGATGAGACCACTTAATCAAACTTCAAGGAAGTTGTATTACTACCTATGGAAACAACTAGACTATCCCACGATTCTGGTAAAGAACACAGTAAAATGATACATTTATATTCATTTGAAATTTTAATCTAAACAGATACTAACTGACTTACCACAGTATTGAAGGCGTTCAAATTCTCTCCCACCGAGTCTCCATCTCTCATCCTCATGTTATACATCTTCTTTCTCAGGAATATTTTATTCACTAGGGACTTAGACCGATACAACTTCCCCAACTTATCCCATAAATCCTTGGTTGTATATTCCTCTGACACATTCAGTAATACTGAATCTGAGAGACACGGTTGGATTGTGTTTTTTTCCTTCTGATCCAACTTTTTTCAGTCATTTGTTGAAGTTCCTTTAGGTGCAGTACCTGGATCTACTATGATCCATTGATCTTTTTCCACCAACAAATCTTCCATATTGAGCTTCCACAGATCAAAACGTTTCCCATTAAACTTCTCGATCTCCATTTTCGAATCGCTCACCATTTATTTTCACCTGAAAAATCAATACCACAGATCTCCCACTGTAACAAGGATTATCAAAGTCCCAATCCAAACCCTTGACCACAAAGGCGTCCCCCTGAAGCCAACAAAGATCTGATAACAAATGTATATTTTAACCTTGTAAAATATTTATTGCAAACATATTTTCAATAAAAGAACAGAAAATATACAATGGCAAATACAAACATTGTAGAGAGATTTTTCCCCTGGAAACCCAAACCTGGAAAACCAACATATTCTATATTCATTCATAGTGATACATTATTTATGATACAATATACATATAGGATCCAAAGGCATCCAAAACCATAACCCAATGACCTCGATTAGTCAACAACCCTAATTCCTTAACCAGAAATAGAAAAACATCGGCAAAACCATGTTCCGAAAAAACGTCCAACAATAGACATGAAAATCGAGGCAACACGAAAAATGAGGAAAAAATGTGACACTACTACTCGTGTAAAGAATATAACATATACTCAAAAATATTAAGGGCCTAAAAGATGTTTTTTCACAATCGGGCACACTAATTATATCCCAAGGATTTGATTTATCCCCCTAAATGAATCTCCTTGTCAATACATTTCCAACGAGCTACCGTGCGTCCTAAACTGAGATCATTTCCAAAAGTTATGACCCTGGGAAGTTGATGTACTAACTTACTCCAACGGAGCCCACATGACTTTTGGTGCTTCATCTCCTAGGGTTAGGTTTTTGGATGTCTAGGGTTTGGCATTCATGTTTATTGTAAAAATTCCTTCAGAGAATCACTGTACTCATCTTCTTGCGAATGAGCGTAGTCCTCACATCTCTTCTCAGAGATAAGCAACCACCATTCTAGCAACCTTGTTTTTAGTCTGCATTTTACAGTTTTCAGCATATTTCTTATTTAATAGAAGTCAATTTTTAATGTATCTTTGTTAGTATTCGTTCTGTCTCTGTGTTAATATTATAAATATATTCTTTCATTTTGTTCTGCTCATAAATTTGGATCAACATTTCACAGTGGTGCACGCACTTAAGTAAGTGTGCAGGGATTATCTGGAAGTGTACATCGAACTGAGTTGTGTGTGTGTGTGTGTGTTGGTTATTATTCGGGTATGAGTTTATATATTTATCTTGATCGACCCGGGGTCCATATATACTGAGGTTCCAACAAATCCTCTAAAACTATCGGCCCTCCTAGTAAACCAGAAGGCAACGCAGCGCACGGAGTGCACTACGTCGTCTCACCCAAGATAGTCTTAATGGGTGGTTGCAATACTCATGTGTTTGCAGCCCAGGATTTAGTGGAGATCTTAGAATTGTGTGTTGAGAGTTCTATTTTAGCTTATTAACGCAATAAACTATCATTCACAATTATGCATGGAATATAATCAACTCATTCATTTAACATATCATCAACTACTAAAAACAGTAAGGAAACTCATACATGCAATCACATAACACAAGTTTTATCATGGTTCACCCCCTCCTGGGCTATGTCCACAAAGTTCTGGCTCTCAAGCTCTTTGTTTATAGCAGTTCCAAAACTACAACGTCGCACGCTTTACACCCCTCTCAATCAGGTCGAGATCTATTTGTGAGGTGGACTAGATCGCACCAGGCCCCTCATCCTACAACATAAACCTCGAGATCCACCCTCCTTACTCCTCTCTGGCTCAACATTTTACAAAATTAGGTCGTATAGAAAACTATCACAACTAGTTATCAAAACAAGACTCCTCCTCAAGACTCTCTATATCTCGTCCGACTTCGGTCTCTGCTTCTTAGTCTCTCTCTTTTAAGACACCTAGATATCTATATTTATACATTTTTGGCCTACCAACCATTACAATGTATTACAAAAACCCTAGCTCGAGCGTCGTTAGGTATTCCATGCATGTCCACGTGCTTCTCTTCCTTCCAGTTTTCGCTTCCCTCATGCATGCCTTCTTTCCCAAAATAGCCTTTATTTCCGCTTTGGCCTTCTTCCAACATGCCCCCAACACTGACATGTGGCTCCTCCTGAGCCACCTGACCTTTGTGTGCCTCATCAATCTTCCTGGTGATCTCTTGGACTTCTCCCTGAGCTCTGTTGCTTTTGTTTGAGCCTGCGTGGTATTCTCCTTGAGTTCATCCACTATCTGTATTGAAATCTTGTCATTGATCAACCCTGCAAACTCTACCTGGGTCTATGCCATATATGTCTTCGCTTCTTCTGCATGTGCAATGAATTCTGTGACTTGTTCCTAGAGTGGTTCCATTTGAGCCTGGTGCTCTTGTTTCTACGTCTGCGTAGTGGTGAGTTATGTTTGCAGTTTCTTCATATCTTGTGCCCCTTTGACGTGCTTTGTGATGCACATTGTATTTTTCCTTTGCCTGAGTTCTTGGATAGTTGTGTTGATCCTTTATTCTTCCTTGTCCAACTACTAGACCTGTTGATCCTCTTCCATCTTCATCCATAGTTGTGCTTCTTTGTTGAACAGGTCAACCGTTGCATGGATCTATCATTCTATCTACTTTATCTGTTTTGTTTCCTCCTACTTCATTTTCTACCTTACCTCCGATGGAGTGGTAGGTGTGAGCTTCTCATAGAGATTCTCGATCTCCTGTTGATATTGATCGATTGTCTATGCAATCTAATCAATATTCTCTGTTGTTGTAAGTTTGGCCCTCTGCGCGGTCTTTGGAATCTTCTTGTAAGATCCAGCCACTTTTTGTTCCAATCTGTTCACACGTTCCCTCTCCTCTTTGGTCTCGATCTTGGCCTGCTCATATATCAATTCCATCTCGTCTTGTTTATCCCCTACCTACTTTAATTTTGTTGTGTCTGTGCATGCATGATACTGTACCTCTTCGGTAACACTAACCTATATTTTATATAGGACCTTGGTTGGTATGTGTGATAATACCAATTGTAATTGAGCCAAGTCCTTTAGGGGTTTTTTCCCCATGATCTCGTCCATGCGCAACATGTTGGGTGTAATGTTAAACGTTGCAATCGGCTGCGGTATTGTGTGGAATGTATCCCACCCATTTTGTTCAGGTTATCCTCATGTTTGTGATGTTGATGGACTTGTTTCTATGTTGTTGGTGTTGGAATATTGGTTGTTGTCATTGATGTCAACCCTAGTCATTGGTTTTGGACCGCAAGATTGATGAAGGTATTTCGACATGAAGGAAAATGTACATGCAGAAACAAAACCCATGGATGGATACTATACATCATGTTGTTTCCAGTGGTAGGTGGCATGTCACGTGGATCCTCATGGTTGAGGAGAAATGAATTCTTGAATATGACAAAGTGAATTGAAGAAGGAAGTACATGTAGGCCCTGAAGATAATTAAAGAAAAGAATTACAAAATAAGAAAGTGTCAGGTCGGCCCTAATGTTAAAAGGAAGTGACATAAATGGTATAAATAAATATCATTATACATTCATTTGATACACAATCCGAATTTTAGAGGAAACCATAAGTAAAGAAG
Source organism: Picea engelmannii (assembly GCA_009831015.1). Classification (NCBI taxonomy): domain Eukaryota; kingdom Viridiplantae; phylum Streptophyta; class Pinopsida; order Pinales; family Pinaceae; genus Picea; species Picea engelmannii. The sequence continues at coordinate 64,322 of ML808952.1, read as the reverse complement.
GTTGGATTTCAAGGGAGGATGAAGTCTTTTGGTGATGTGTTCTAAGGTATGTTATTTACAGGTCATCTTACCATTTTCACTATAACTTTTTTTCTAGAATGATTCAGATGGTGATATTGCTATGATATTGAGAAGACATATCAAGGTACCTGTGGTAAAATTTTCATCAATTTGATTCACTATAATTATGACATTACACTTTGTGGAAGATAGGGTTTTTGACCAGTACTGAAGCTAGTCAATAAACAGGTGTTCCGGGTAAAACAATCATAACTTATTCATAGAGAATCCAAATGACGTGGGACCAATTTCATTGGAAATAGTACAGAATTTGGTTTCTTTTGTGAGAGGTTCAAAATCTGATGTTAAATATTGAGCATGGGGCATTATGTACAAGTTCACTCTCTTGAATAAACCAGAATTGAATAAAGTATACCATTCTTTCTATAACTTCTTTTTGGGGAGGATTCAAGGAGTGAGACTTGGAGCAGTTTCAGAAAATAAATTGAGTAATATTATCTATAGGATCATAGTATTCCAAGAATTGAAGAATTACAGAAGTTCAAGAAGTCTCAGGAAGCATTATCAGGCTCTATGTGATGGTTGGTTGATGGTGATGATTTAATGTAAAGTTTTATTATCTCTCATATCTTCTTGGGTGGAATGAAGGGGCAACGATGGAGAGGTCAACCCTCTCTTGATATTGGAATATTGTATATTCATCTTGGAGTTGTATCCCTACATTTATATTTGGAAGCTGCAACTACCATTGGAAGTCATTACTTCCCTTGAACAATAACTATTGATTATTTCTCATATATTTTGCATGGTGTATTGTGGTGTATTGGTGTAACTCTTATACTATTGTTTATTTCTCATTGGATATAATTGAATGGTTTAAGTATAAATTGAAAATGTTTTTAAATTGTATTTGATATTGATTCAGCCCCCTCTCAGTATCAACAGTTGGTGGCTGCATGTGCGTCCCTAATTTGCTTGAGGAAATGTCGCATATCTACCAACTCTTCTTGAATTATATCCCTATGGTGCACGACATTCTCAAAATCCTCAGACGTGTGATCTTGAACCATTTGGGATATAATTTATGCATCATCCTCTGTAATCATGTCTTCTAGAGGTGTTCTATGCACCTTCAACTTCTTGCACGCACCCCCCATTTGAGTGATTGGTCGCTTAGTCGGGATTGGCTCTTATGGAGTAAGACTTGGTGTAGTCCTTTGCGTGGCCTCAGCTTGTTTCTATTGTACTTTGGGCACCTGCATATTATTATTCTTCCCCTTCTGGGTTCCTGTTTTAGACGTCCCTCCTTTCATCTGCTTTGGTTTAGTCTGGTCTGTCCTTGGTTTCGTGGGAACTACGACTTCCTCGAGTTGTGCATGTCCTTTCCCTACCTCTTGAGCATGTGTATATTCTTTCCTTGCTTCCTCCTACTCTGCCCCTACAGGTATGTCTCAAGTGAGGACTTGAATCCTCCATTCGTCCTCCCAATCCTTGATGAACATTTCTATGTCTCCCTCTGTGATGCAATAACGCATTTGTAGCCATTTTTATTGGGGTCCTTCCGCGCATGGATCCACATCACATGTCAAGTGGCCTTGAAGTTGGATATGCCCTGATACTATGCAACAACTTGTGGTGTTATCCTCCACATTTTGGCAATGGCCCTGTAGATCGTGAAGATATCCTTCAAATATAGATGCGTTCATATTTGTGTTCCTAGCATCTGAAGCGGCACCAAGCGACAAATATCTCGCTCCATGATTGGTTTTGGGTATAGTTGTGAAAAATACATATTTTGGTTCCTTCCATACCATAATGGCTATCAACATGATCAACCATGAGTAATGAAATGATGTTCCCAGATCCTGCACATCCTTATAGTCATCCATAAATAGATTCTAAAGCTAAGGGGCCCAACTGACTGCGGTTCCCTTGGCACACTGTGCTGCAACTATGACAACCTTGGTCGGGACTTCCTCCTTGAAAAATTTTATGAGCAGCTTGCAGGCCATTATTTTTGCAGCCATTTTTGTCGTGATATCACTGATCCATTTGATGATGATTCTGTGCATTCGCCTTTTAGTGTCATATTTATGTTTCATCTCCTCAGCGAGTGATTTCTCCTTTGTTTTGTCATCGAGAAATTGTGCGGGATCCATGCCCCATGATGGTAGCCCTGTTATGTGCGCAATTGAGCTCTACGTCTATTGAGACGAGCTTTTCAATCTATATATCTCTGCCATGTGTGACCGCCATCAATTGTTTGACACAACTGTTGGTATATTGTCCTCTGCCAAAGTGTGGTAGTTCTAACAGACCTAAAATCCTTGTTTTTGTCAATCTTGTTGCCCACTAGATTGGTTGATGAATCGATTCCCCAAATGGGTCTACACCCATATTCTATAGGTAGACTTTCTTCGCGAACTCCGGGAACTTGTATGTGTTTGTTACATCATGGTCTGAGTACTTTAGCTTTTCTACATATCCTAACAAACCTGTTGTTACCTGCACCCCTTCTGGTATGCGCAGCAAAACAATTATTGAGGTTGGTTGTTTACACGGTGACCTAGGCACTGTCTACTTGTCCTTTCATGGTGGTGACTGAATCGAGGTCCCAGCCTCCATTGGTCATTCTTCGGCATATTGTTCTGGCTAGCTCGTGAAATCTTCCATGACTCTCTTCTATGGATGTTCCAACACAGTTATATGTGATTCATCTGGATTGATCATTTCTTCCTGATTTGGAGTCGTCCCATTGACTCTCAAAGCTTCCTGAGGGTTTTCTGGATGCACTTTACTTCTTGTGTTCTCATTATGTCAGCCCTGCCCCTCTTCTGGCATATCCACATTCATGCCTGTTAGTGTTGTTTGTTGGGTTTCCTCCACAATGGGTGTGGGGTTAACCAGTGTTGTATCCGGTGATGGGATTTCATCTACATTGACGACCTCTAGCGGTTGTTGTTCGCTTTCCTGCGATTGTACTTGTGCCCTGGTCATAAATCTGGATTTTTTGGCAGTCTGGCTCAGTTCGGCTTGTTTGGGTGCTGCCATGGTGGTGAAATTCGACCATCCGCCAAGCTCAGTGGCCTCTGCAACCTCTATGAACTTCGCTCTGTGCTTTGGATGCTCTATCACTATTTGCCTCTTACAATTTCGTAATAGGATTTATGCTCCCGCGTCCTTTCTTTGTATGGGCATCGTATGAAGCTTGTCGAAGACACTACCTTTATTACGGATTCAGTGAACCTATGGTTTCTTCATACTTTCCATTACTCTCCCTCGTCATCTCCAGTTGGAGCGATTAATGTGGCATCTCGTCAGTCATTTCTAGCATTCAATTCCACTTGAATTCGTCATTTAGTACTTCTTTTGTTGTCTGTACCTTTCCCTCTCTTTTTTTCCATTTTGAACTGATCATTGGCCTTGTCTTCATTAGGTTGTATTCCTAAGTGTGCATGCTCCTTCTCCTTTTGGTGTGATGTACCTTTATTGGTACTATTTAATATCCTTCTTGCTTCTTTTTTTTCTTTTAACTACGCGGTGACTTTCGAGTTGTGGGTGGTCAACTATCCTTATACAGCTTCAGTCGACTCCCATTGACCATCCCTCTGAGTTATGTGCCTCCTAAGTCTTTCAACTGTACATCTCCCTCATATGTGACAAATTTTACTTCGTATGGTCCCAAAGATGTCTGCAATTTGTTCTGCGGTGGGAATGTAATGGAACTGAACAGTTTGATTGGTGACCTGCTCTCTCAGAAAATGATATTTGATGGGGATATGCTTGGTCTTGGAGTGGAATACAGGATTTTTGGACACACTGATAGCACTAGTGTTATCATAATAAATAGGGATCGGTGCAGTGTATT